>JACXVL010000285.1:0-77015 GCA_014898675.1 Athelia sp. TMB | reverse complement strand
CATCAACTGGTGCTCGGCGAGCGTGGCGGTAACGCCCTGCAGCATCACGTATTTCCATTTCTTGCCCTGAATCACCAACATGCCCCGATGATGTGATCCCTCCAGCTGACATTGGCCCAGGTGCGAAGGCCTCAGTGCTCTGTGTTGAAGTATATGCCGGCGGTAGACTCTCTCGAGCATGGGCAGCTCGCCTTGGACCGGGTGCGTAGCCATGTTGCTGGTTGTGATGTTGATCTTCATCATGCGCGCCAGGAGAGTGCTGGACGACGCCGACCGATTTACCACCCAGCTCTTGTTCTTCAAAGGTCATAAGCTCCGAAACAAAACCAATGTTCGGAGATACGCCCTTTCTGCGCTCAACAACAAAGGCATATGCTCGCGATAGTGTCCAATGGTTGGCGTGTATAAGATACGCGATAACCGCTGTGACGGAGCGTGACTTGCCTGCTTTGCAATGTACATACGTTGGCGCAGAATGCAACCGAGCGTCGTCTAAATAGGTAAGAAAGAGGTCATCGCTGTTTGAGAGTTGAGACTAACCTAGAATATCGCAGGCCTCCCGAACACCCCTTGTGATGTTGTCCTCTTCAACCGTATCCCGCATCGGAATGTGGAAATAACGCTCGAAGACGTCGCGCAGCCCCAGGCCATGATCATCGTCACATTCTATGGCAATGTTGAGGATGCGTTTGACACCCAGTGCCTTTAGCTGTTCCACATGCTCTGGAGTAGTCAGCTCTGGACCAAGATAGAGGAAATTTGGTAAGATGACAGATATGGTGAACGCAGGGAATGCATCTTCGGTAGTAAGTGGCGCATTGCCAAACCCATCAATGTCGGGTCGCGCAGTCGCAGGTGAGCGTGGCATGGGTGTTATAGGAGTTCTTGGAGAGGAAGCGCGAGATGAAGAGAAAGATGGCGGCGGCGGGGGTAGGTCATGGAAGGATGATTGGCCGTTGATGCCAGGAGAAGGAGTTGGTGGGGGAAGGTCACGAAAGCTACTCCCATTTGGTGAGTTAGGAGAGTGTGTGGAGTAGGAGAGATTCAAAAAGGATGGTGATTGAGGAGGTTGGAGGAGTGAAGAGCCATTAGTGGCGATGTGTAGGCTAGGAGGTACAGAAAGTGTCGCTGCGCGGAGCGGAGGTGTGCGAATTTGTAGTTTGGGAAGGTTGATATTGAGTCGTTCGGCAGACTTAGTATCCAGACGGCGCAAGTTAGGAACACTCGGGCGTTTGGGAGGAGCAGGCCGTCGGAAGGAGAGCTGCGAGGGAGGGGGAGAAGGATCTGAATCGAGCGCAGCGGGCGTAGACGAGTTGGTGGTCATTGCAGCGGGCATCATGGGCATTGGTGAATGCACAAAGGCAGGACGATCCTGCTCGAGCTCGGGCATAGGTTTGACCCGCGAAGCAGCGTCAGTGTTCAATTGAAAGAGTCCGCTGCCAGACTTCCTGGAGACGTCATCCGTAATTTCATCTGATGAATCTGGTTCGTCGGATACTATGTAGCTTTTCAGCCGATGGTGATTCCGAGCGGCTGAGAAGCCGCCTTTCAGATATTCGACGGTACCGCCGTCATGCACCAAAGGCGTAATCAGGGGAATTAATGCCCACGCTGTGGCCTGAGCATTTTCTTTTTCCCTTTCGTTCATTTCTTCGTCATACACCACAACAGATCCATTCCACGTGCTCTCCCCATTTCCTCCTGGTCGGTGCATAAGTACATCCCAACTCGCCTTGCCCTGCTCTGTAGTGATGAATTGGCGAAGCCCAGCAAGGGATTGGAAACCACCATTTTGTCCTGCCTTGCGATATCGCTTCAGGATAAGAGATGGTATGGCAATATTGATTGAATGCCGTATGTGGGATGAAAGGTACAGGGCAGGGGGTCGAGTGTCGATCATAAGAGGTCGTCGTGGCCGTGAGGTTGAAAGGATATCATGCAGGCTCGACGGCTCGATCGCAGGTGTTGCGCGCGAGGGGGGTATTGGAATGGGCTGACGTGCATTGGAGGGAGGTGATATGGGAGTGTAGTAAACACTACTTGTGCTTGAAACGGGACTAAGAATGCTATCCTGCGCACGCCATGAGCTACTAGTCGCTTTGAGATTCGAATTAGATTTTATGGGTCGCAGCCGCAGATTCTTCTGCACAGATTTGCGAAGTTTCTCGAGAACGGCAAGGTCTTTAGAAATATCATCAGAAGACGTTGCATCTGAAGAAGTCGAGTCTGTGTCTGGCACCAAGGCCAAATCAAAGGTAAGAGATGAAGAGGACTCCGGAGAAGATAGCTGCAAGGTGTCTTCATCGCTGCTGTGAATTATACTAGGAAGTGACAAGGGAGGAGGTTTTCGAGGAGCCATGATCGTGGTCTGAATGAGAGTGAGCTCGCGACGTTCGCCACCGCTTCCCTACGGAGAGCCCCTAGCTGCATCAAATTCGAATCAATATCTCTCTAACGAAATATAGTCATGATTCCTACCTCCGTGAGTCTACGCGTATGCTAGACATCATCTATAACAAATTTCGAATATGTAATTTACTCGAGTGCACTACAAGCCAATGAGAATCCAAATCGGAGTTCCAACGCCACGCGAGCGAGCGAAGAGAGAGGCGTTGCAACCTTCAGCTATTATTACAACCTAACCACCACATCCCCACCATGTCCACGTACAAAGCTTCCCTCTCCCGGCCTCAGGCCAACAAAGATTCTACAGAGTCAAAGTACAGACAACAAGCTCAGCAACTTCAAGAGCTATTCCCCACTTGGTCCAATGAAGGTATGTGGCCAATCTCCAGTTTAAGTGACTGCGTTCTTACCAGTTTCTTCCCGTGCAACGCGTAGATCTGCAAACTGTCCTTGCAGAGGTGTCTGGAGACGTCGAAGTGGCAGCCACTCGCATCAGTGAAGGTAACATTTCTTGAATTTCTTCAGAAAAAATGTGCCGAAAATTGACTTGTGCATCCGTTCTTTCCCTGACGTCGTGTGCATGCAGGCCACGCGGAACAGTGGGGTTCTGTCAATCGCAAAAAAGACAAGAAATCGACTCCTGCGCATGGACACAAAGAATCTATATCAGCCTCTAGCTCCCGGGGCGACGTCCGAGGCGGCCGGGGTGGAGGTCGGGGCGGACGAGGTGGTCCTGGGAGGGGTGGTGCAGCGGGTGTGCGCGGCGCCCGAGGAGGTGGTCGAGGCGGAGCGGCAGCTACCAATGGTCACACTACATCTGCTTCGGTAACACCTGCGACTTCTTGGTCCAATATCGCCAGCGATGCGAATGATGTGACTTCAGCATCTGCTGCTGCCGATGGCCATGATGTCGCCACGAAGCCCACCACTGCTACTCCTGATGTCGACAGTGCCCCTGCTTTGGCCGACAACACCCAAGGCGCCAGCGGCGTTACCAGATCGCCATTGCCCTCTACTACTACTCCCGCCTGGGGATCAGGCTCAGGAGCACCCAGTGTTGCACCCCCTACTCCTTCACACGGGGCCCTAAATGGTACTGCTCATGCCGGTCTAAATGGTCAACCCGCGGCGAAGGCTCCAATCAGTAAGCCTGCCACAAGTAAAATGTCTTGGGCTCAAATTGCACGGTATGTTTTTTGCCTGGTTGTATGGTATCAATCTAATCATCTTGCAGACCCCAAGAAAAACCTGTGCCTCCCCCTGCTCCCGTCCCTGCTCCTCCCGCTCCTCCTATTACATCACAGCCAGCTCCCATCCCTGACTCGCTTTCTGTTTCCCCCTCCGAACCAATCTCTACAGCTGCCACAGCAGCATCCACTACAGATGCGGAAAGCAGTCAAGGATGGGAAGATCCCACAACAGCACAACCACCAACGTGGGAAGAGGAACCCAAGGTTGTAACGGATACATGGGCCGAGCAACCGAGAGAAGAAGAAGCTCCTGAGCCTGAACCCGAGCTACAGGCTGCACCTGAAGTGGAACCATCTGCGACGGCGCCTGAACCTGAAACGACTCCGGCACCTGCAGAACCCCTGCCAGCACCGGCCGAAGTCCAACCTTCGCCCTCCCCGGCACCGGCCAAAGCTGCGAAACCTGCCCAAACATCCCAGCGGTCCAGTGTTGCGGCAAGATACAAGCATGCGGACTCTCCAGTCATTATGCCCAGCTCTTTGTTTGGGGGTCCCACAGGCAGGATCGGGACGCCTCTTGGATTTGGAAGCGCCAGCCCTGGGATTGGCGGAGTGGACAAGGTCGGCATGCAATTTGGTAGCTTGAGCCTCGGTGGTGACAGCTTCGACGCGTAAGTCATTGTGTCTTAATTACATGATGTGATATCTGATTGAATTTGAGTAGGTCGGAGCCGACTCCTGCACCTGCCGAGGAACCGGTAGCTCAAGAGCAACAGCAACCACAACAGTCCGAGCAACCAGCACCAATTCCTCAGTCTACAACGCTTAGCAATGGATCAACCTTGTTCCAGCAGAGTGTACCTCAGCAAGCTCAACAGGTGCCTCAACAGTCCTTGCCTCTTTCCCAATCCCAACAAACGCAGCCGCAAGCGCCTAGTCAAGTGGCACCTGCTTCTATCCCTCCTTTCAATCTTTCGAATAGCCAGCAACAACTTCCTCCACACCAGCACTTACCGCAGCAGTCACAACAAACGCATCAGCAGTATGCGCAGCACGGCCTTCCCACCCATCTCGACCCCACTCAAGGACAAGTGCCTCAGCAGCAACCTCAGCAGCCATCACCTCAGCAGCAGCAGCATCTATCACAGGCCCAGCAAGCTCAGACACAACAAGGTGGCCAGCACTCGTCGTACTTCCGTCAACCTGAGAGCAGCCCGTATTTCCACTCGCCGACGCCCCCTGCCGGTCAAGGTCAAGAAAGTCCTTACGGTGCATTTGGACCACTTGGCGGCCTCGGCCAGGCTCAGCAGCAGCAGCAGCAGCAGCAGCAGCAACACCAGCTTGGTCTCCAGGGACAGAATCATCTCGGTGGGTTCAGTGCAGACTACGGGTACGGCGCCGAGAGTCAGCGAGTACGTCAATATTCTATCAAAAAGCTACTCAGAACATTGACGATATTTCACACAGCAGGGCTTCTACGATTCGTACGCCCAGCAATCATCGGCCTTCAGCAACAGAAATCCCTTGGGTCACGAAGATGTGAAGGGTTTGCCCGGTGCCCAACAACAACAAACACCCGCCAATGCTAACCTTCCTCCGTCGAGCTCCCAGTCCTCTCAACAACATCCTGGTTCTGCTCAGGGAGGCGCCCAACCCCAGGCATCAGGAGCCCAAGGTCCTCAGCAGGGATATCCACCGCCTCTCCCTTATTACTATCCATACCCACAAAACCAGTACTACGGGACTCCGTACAACTCAGGTTACGTTCCTCAGCCATTTGTGAAATATCCTACCATGTTCCAGCCTGGGCCACCCGGTCCAGGCTCTGCATCCCCCGCAGCAAAACAGGTGCCCGCCGCAGGCCCGCCCCAATCCAACCCATATGGACAGGGCCTGTACGGACAGCAGTCCCCTTATGACGAGGCTAGCTATCAACCTCACACTCCTCAACACCACCATCAACACAGCCATGCTCAAAGCCCCGCTGGACTTCCTGCCAATGATTACGGCAAGCAGTTATACGGAGCCGCTCAGGGCATGCAGGGTTTCATGGGCCTGGGACAGAGCACTGGGCCATCATCGGGCCCCCCTCTGGGCCAGCGTGCTAGCGGAGGCTCCCCGGAGACTTCTTACAAGCCGTATGCGCCCAATTCCGTGGCAAAAGACGTCGGGACACCTGGTGGCTTGGGTCAGGGTGGAGTGGGTCAGCAACAACAGAGCCGCGCGGGCGGTCAGCAAGGCCAGGGGGCATTCTATGCTGGCAACCGCTTTGGTGTCGGTTCAGCTGCATCTGGGCCACAGGGCCAACAGGGTCAGCCGCAAGGCCAAGCTCCGCAAGCTGGATACGCTGGATCCTCGGACGGGAACAACTTCTACACTTACCAGAGGCAGCAGCAGCAGCAACAGCAAGGGTATTGGCAATAAAGAACTCTCATTGTATTTGTTTTGATATCTTGGCCGAGACTTTGTTTGGTCTATTCATCCCATTCTCTCCTCGCTTCTTCCCTCCATTTTGCCACATTATATTTCCTCTTCCTGTGCAAGTATCCTGCTTCCGCCCCATGTCCGTGCATAATGTCATACTACACACAATTATCCATATCGTCTTACTCACTCTGTATGTTTACTTATTACTGATACTTGGGTCCGAATACGAATGATTTGAGGCATGGTTTCTAATTATTTGATGACGTCCAGGACAACGCGGTCCTGATGCAAGCTCGATGTCCCAACAAACATACAAGAACAAAACAATCAGTAAATCAATAATGTACCTCCACCAAACGACGAGATTTACTGGCAACCCCCTATCATTGTGCCATCGATGCGTAAGTACTTACTAATCGTAGACAACCTAGTCTCCCAAAGGCAGAGCGCGCTGTACTTCCTTCAACCCTCGTGCCTCGCGATATCCTGTACAACCAACATATAAGACGTGGCTTCGACACTTCCTATGTCAAGATTCTATTTTCTATTGTATGTCTTTAGAAGCTCTCACTCCTTGGCAAGAGCCAGCTGATATCACCTCTGTTCGGGTCCTCTCTTGATCATGAGACCTTAGGACTGTGAACTACGGCACGTACTCGCGTTCTGTCGACCGCATTTTACTTGAAAGTATCCACTGAATTCAGTTTCAGAAGTAACAGATAGACCCTCGCAGGAACATATTCAGGAAAGTGGGGACATAAAGAAGCCTATCCTCAGTCTTTATTGATTTATCATACAAACGACTTGCCCCAGGTCAATCATCTTCTCCATAATCGCAGTATTTTGTGTATATGAATCAAATACAAATAGGTACTACCTCTCTAGTTTGCCACTTGATCCTGATTCTTCATGAAGAGCTCCCTGGCCTCGCCTTTCCCGTGCCCTTGCATCCACGGTCCACCTATTCAGTCAGGGAGTGTGCTGCATGTATCTGATCTGCATATCGCGTCAATCTAGACAATCCGCGCAACTACACACTACGACTCACCTGCGCAACCTTAGAACCGCTGCGGGTGGCACGTATACCGCATACGTACTACCAGTCACTTCAAGTCCTTCGCCAAGTGCGCATGTGAATGCGGCATCCACCGCGCCCACGCGAATAGTGCAGCGCACAAAAGCGCGAGTATGATGAGCGCCGCATGATGCGCAGCGCGCCTCACCCTGTGAGAAGATTCGCCCTCAGGTGGGGGTGGGGCAGTGAGCAGGTCATTGGGGGTGGCCGCGTCTGGGCATTTTGACCGCGACATTGTTGGGTAGGTTGTGCGGGTTGGATGCAGGGCGTGAATTGGATTGCATGGCTAGCGTCGGTTAGGACCGTTAGGTTAGGCTGGCTTGGACGCCACCATTGAACCATATTGTTCGGTTCAGAGG
Source organism: Athelia sp. TMB (assembly GCA_014898675.1). Taxonomy (NCBI): domain Eukaryota; kingdom Fungi; phylum Basidiomycota; class Agaricomycetes; order Atheliales; family Atheliaceae; genus Athelia; species Athelia sp. TMB. The sequence goes on along the minus strand of JACXVL010000285.1, from coordinate 69,558 downwards.
TGATCCGGATCGGGGTTACCGCGCAGGTGGCTGCGAAGAGTGCCCGGGCCGGGGGCTGTGCGAGGCTATTACTCTAAGTCACTAATTATTCCCACTACCTTTAGTTAGTGGGTCTGTCCTTTGAAAGTTTCTCCGTCATGCGGAAGATTCGCAGATCGGTTTTTCCGATGGACCTTCCACGTGGATGGTCTAGATCTGATTACCTGTGTTTGGTATATTACTACCGTCTCTGTTGATGGGTATCTTTTGACGTTTGACTGGACGGGACTGATTGTTCGTTTCTTGCTGAGCGGGGCCTTGATCTTGTGATATAAGGTGGTGGTGAGGCGACTGCCGCTATACTGTCTCGTATTTACCGTTACTCTTGTATATGGTCGTTTGCTCGACGCGCCGTGCTGCTTCCTTGCTTTTTGTTTCATGATCACGGGAGCTTTCGCTTTCTGGCTCTTCATGAGCATCTGGCTCATCCTGTTACTGTTTGTTTTCATCGTATTTGATGTTGAATCGCATCTTCGCGAAAATATATTGTGTCAGTTGCGTCAGTTGTAGACGTTTTGACACCTCGTGAGTTTCCACCACTCTTTCGCTTCTTAACTCAATGCTGACGTCTCGTGCCCAGTAGGAAAAAAAAACTAGTGAGTCACATCATGCATTCAGTTTCGAGTCTCCGAGTATCGATTTGGCTTTAGCATGCTGTATGTACATTATTCTTCCCATGGACTCTCGATTAACTTCGACGTAAACGCCCGCGTTGCCCATCTCGTTCAACCTGGTGTACTCGACGGTTAACATATGTGTCTGGCCTAAAGTGGTACCTCGGCGTGATGATGAATGATACTAGCCACTTGCGACTGCAGATCGTTGAGTACGAGGATACGATTTTCGGAGACAACTCGTTCGGCTTCCAGATCTGGAATGAGACGGATTTGTATGGCAAGGAGTAGTTCGATGGGCGACTAACAACGTACAGTCCGCAGGACTACTCCACTCAGTTCGGACAGGAGATAATAAATATGAAACTAAACGCGCTGATATCTTGTGGGAGGTGTGCCATATATTGTTATTTGTATTCAATGAAATAAGTTGTGCATATTGTAAAGTTACAGTGATCTGGTGATATACAACGTGGCAATGGAGATATCTTGTACTATCGCGCGAGTTACGATTCGCTCTCGCTATCGTCATCACTAGATGATCCACTGGACTCCACGTCTTCAACTATACAGTTAGACAATCCGTCCCATTCCACGGTCCTAACTACCTTTTCCAAGCGCTCCAGTTTATGGACGGACATTAGTTCGCATTCTTGAAGGACGAGCAATGGAAGTTCTGACAGATATTTTTTCCTATTCAGTAGGGCATCGCATAAACTCGTTGTTCGATGCTCGAACATGTCGACCTGAAAGAATACTAGTCGTTGAAGTGCGCTGAATAAGGGAGTTGTGGCCGGTAGCGACTCGTAGACGGCGACACACGGATCTGATACTGATAGTAACGAAGTTAAGGATCCTGCTGTGTCGTTTCCTAGTCTGAGAAATCTGAGTTGTTCGCAGGAAGATGATAAATCGGCCCAGTTGTCTTCAGATAGACCTCCAACGTCATCAAGGGTCAACGACGTAGTGTGCTTGCCTGCTACTTCATGGATGAGAAATAGCGTGGATTCGAGATAGGAAATCATGAATTGACGGCGACAAGTGATGGCTATGGTGAGGTCGGGTTCGGCAAGATTTGATGGTTTATCCATGAACACCTGATTTTTAAAGCACCGTATGACGATGCGACCAAACGTTTCGTCCGTCACGTCGACGGTAGAAAACATCGCACCAGTTTTAGACATGTTTGCGCTGTAAAATGCCAGGTCGCTGACGGTTTCATCGTCAACATTGACATCGATAGCGTCTACAGTAGCGATCGCGTGTTTGCTGATAGATAACTGAGTAACGAGGAAGATGGTGTTGGGAAGCGTGTCACCGACGATGAAAGTGCGGAGGTGTGGCAACGATATTGACAGCGGAAATGCATCTACGCTCCAATCGTTGGTCGGCAGGCAATGATGTAGAATCAATTTCCGTACCGAAGTCATAGAGCGTATAGCAGCAATGAATGTTTCTGGTGATGGCCTGGTTTCGCAAGGAAAACCAACATGATACGAGACCCGAAGGTCTACAATATTTCGGATATCGAATGAGCCCCACTCGAATCCGCAACCAATCAACCTTAATCGCCTCAGAGAATCTGTAGTTGATCGAAAGAAATTTCGAGGGAGGCGAAAGCGTCCAGTACTGTTTGGACCAACTCTAAGGAGTAGGCTGCGAAGTTGTTGAGGGGGGTATTTGAATGATTTCACTACTTCTGCAAGTTGCCTTTCGGTAATGCACGAAATCCAAACGTTTCGTAGTCTTCCCGTTTGGACGAGAATGTTGGTAAGGAAAGGGAGCGTTAACTCGTGGAGTTTATTCGTGGGGACCATCACCGACAGTGCGTGCGACTTCGACCTTCTCATCTGTTCTTCTGCCCACAGTAAATGGCCGAGATGAATGTTCGACCACAGTGGTGCGAGGTCGATAGCGATTGCGCGCCAATAATGGCAAACCTGAGAGAGGGGGATGGGTGGCCACTCCTTTGACCATATTTTCGATGAGGCTTCAAATTGGAATATTTCGCAGAGAATCTCCGGAGGCAGTCGTCCTACCGGGATAGCGAAGTTGCGATATATCTTCAGCTGTTTTCTTGACAAAGAATTTTCTTCATCACTTTGATCGAGAGCGATTAGTCGTTTGTCAATTGATTCGACCGTTTCGAGATTTGTAGAATATTCTCTCGATATCATTGACGTGACCTAAAATTTGTTGAGTATAGCGAAAATTTTGTATCGCGAAACTGACTTACTCAGAAACGCGAGTTGATAGCTGTTGTGTACAGGTTGAATAGGGTTGGCGTTGAGAAAGAACAAGTTCACGGTTGATGTTTTATGGTGGTTCCTCAGAGGATCGAAAGTTTAAGTCAGTAAGAGTTGGTAGTGATGTGTAATATCTTCAAACTGCTAATTTCGCATTTGGAAAGCGTATCGATATGCACTGCTACTTCGGATTTTGATGGTTTGGTCGTGACTGCTGTCTGCATGACGTATTGTCGCAGTGTTGTTGTCGGATTGGAGATGCTTCTGTGATGGAGCAGTGTGAGTGACTTGTGATAACCAGCTTGGCAATGATCTGGGTCACGTTCAGGTACAAGGTATACGTGATTAGCGGATGTTTCCGATCGTCATGTGCTTTGTTGTATCACGTGTTTAATTTCTTGTTCAGCTGTCAGCGGGCTCCAGTGGGGCCTGGGGTTTGATATCTTCTAATCTTGTGTCGACTGCTGATCTTGGTCTGCTGGCATGAATTTGAACTATCGACATGGTGTTTTGACTTGTGTCTCAGAGGTATCGGTTTCCAAACTTCGATATGATATAAAACGAGATTGTCAGTTCTCGAAGTACATTCGTGTGCTTCGTTGTTTAAAATTTTATGTCGTTCACTGTGAGCCTTATCTCTTTTCATCTTTTTACTGTTTTCTTGCTTATTTGGACTATTAGGTCGAACATGTTCGTGCTTGGTCTTCACGATATCCTGAGGATGTGATTTTGGTTCCTGTTCGCCGTTATTGTGTCGACCGTGGCGTGGCAGTGCCTGAAATGGACGAATGGTTTACTCCCCCCTTTCGTTTACGGCTGTATGCGTGCAAGGCTCGCTCTGGAACCGCAATTTCGATATACTATCAGTTCGCGGTGGGGGCTAAGCGCGCGTCGTTGAATACTACTGAGATGGTAGTATTCGGTGAGCGTGATTCGATGTTAGGAGGAATCAGAGAACATGAAGCGGGTATGGACGATGTTCGGTCATCTGTTGGGAGGTACGTATGATCTCAACGAACGGTGGGCTTGCTGAAAGTAGGGTGTAGGTTTCTTGCTTCGAATGTCTTCGGGATTTTCAACCGTCCTGAGATATGTAGGGCACCTTCGTATTTGCATACACTTGATGTTAGTGAAAGTTCTCTGTTTAAAATGAAAGTGATGTTGACTGAGTCTAATCATGAAGATCGATTCTAAAACAGGGTATTATTTTGGCTCTGAACATGTTCCTGGGCGCGTCGTTGTCTCGATTTCAGTATTTTACTTACGAGGCGTTGAGCAAGACCTGATTTCCATGCCGTGCTTGGAACCATTTTTTGGGGCTGGAACTTGGGTTCAAACTCGTCACTATCCGATGGCTGCCGGACAACGTGAAATGATGCTTTATTGGTACGGGCCTTCGGAACGTCGATATGGATTTATGGTTTTCGGGGCCGATGGCAACAAGCTCTTGTCGGTGACTGAACGTGATGGTTCCTCCGTGTCGTTTATTATCATGGGGTATCTCTTCAAATTTTTGTTTGGAGACTTAAGCTGAAGTTAAATCGATTTTAGAGCTCTCAAGGACGCCGTGAAATGTAAACGGGTTTCAACTTCGTAAAAAAAAAAAAACATCACGAGTCGGTGAATCCAGTAGACCTGATGGTTCATGTGGTCATATGGTGGCAAGTCATGATCGTGCCTTGGAATCCTAGTAGTTGCTTATTTTCATCCTCCGTGATTATGTCACTTATCGAGTAAATTGAAGCTAGCGCTGTAGCAAGAGTCTTTCGTGGTGAGATTAGAGATTTGATTGGGCTGGCCTAGAGGTTTTCCCGAAAAAGACCTTCTCAAGGTACAGCAACGACAGAAGTGAGGATGATTGTGGTAATGGTGAGAGAGGAAGAATAGCAACGGTCCCGATGCACAGCACTGGAGGGAGGGTTCCTTTTGAAACTTGCTGAGTGAGGGCCATTTAATGGTGGTACATTCGTCCCTGCGAGGCCTGGTTCACAGGAGCTATATTACGGTTTGGCATATGTTGTTAAATGAGCCCGAAACGATACAGTGATTTGAAAGACATGTACATATACAGAAAAAACATACAAGAGTGTACAACTTCGAGCTCAGATATCACGGTTAGGTTTCGAATATATATTTGCGTCATTCACTCTCTTCTCATTGCGGCCATTTTCTTCGTATTTGTGCCATAGTGGTCGCCATGGCTTGCGATGTTGCTTTTGTAGTCGGCTCGCTTCTGTGCTGGGACGCATCGTGCGAACATCTTAATAATCGCTTCCAATGTGCTCACGCGAGTCTCCCCGGTGTATAACTAGATAGATAGTGCTGAGATAACATATCCGCTGAACCAGATATAGCCGATTTTGAGGCTGAGGCCAGCGGTTTCGATGGGGTTGTATAGGTAGGGAAGGGTGGACGTGATGGCTTATGCGATGACTGCACGAAAATAATCAGATATGTATGCAGAAGGGTGTCTTAACCACGTACTTTGGAAAGCGGCTGTGTCGAAACTCGTAATCTTGGACTTATTGGGACTTACACACATGTCAGTTGCAACGGACCAAGCCAGCAGGCCTCACGATAGTTGAAAGTGAAGGCCATAAACATGCTAAGTCTCGGTCAGTTATGGCAGTCAACTAAGCTCGTGGATACTACGAACGATGAATGTCATGGAGGCTTGGCCACACTTTTCTGGGGATGTTATGGGTACGATTTGAGGACTGCTTGCTAAGCTGCCGATGATTGTCGAAGACGGTTCTAACATCCGAACACCGGAAGATAAGTGTCTTCCTGCACGTGCGTCCGATGATGATGAAGCTCTTGACAGTGCCTAGTACTTCAATAATATCAATCTGGTTGGACGATCAGCTAATTGTAAGGTCATGTCAAACGAACAACGCACGATGATGGTGATGAAGAAGGGATTCGTAAGTTGCAAATCCGTAACGATGACGGTCACATACGAGAAGATGAATTGTACTTCGTCAATCTGCTGCCTTGCTACCATCTTAAAGGTCGAAATCATCTTCCTTCGTTTCACCGAATCAGTTGATAAATTCGACCAGCTCTCTCCTTGGCTCTTCTCGCTTCTCCTGATATCCTCTTTGTATTCTTATAGACTCTCGTTGACATTGTAAACGAGGTTGCTCTTGTCGATGTGCAGCACGTTATATCTCGTTTTGTTGTTGTGTCCGTGAGAGAAGAGCCATATTGAAGATCTAGGGACGAACTAGATGAACAGAAAGACGATAAGGAGGATAACGAGGTTGAGATCGGTGGGAGTGCGTTGGCTTGCGGTGGAGGGATGGGGTAAGAAGTGAGATTTCTGATTCACGTACGCTTTGATGCCCTGGCCAATGGCGAACAGGAGTCGCTGAGAGCCAACAATGATCCTTTGGATTGTAGCCGGAGAGCTTGCAAACAGATAAATTGGGACATTTAGACAGAATAAGAAAGGGTTTGTACATGGATAAAGAATGGCGTACAATTGAACACTTGGCCGATGCTCATCCCGAGAACCAATTGACTTATGGTCAGCTGAGCGACACTGCCATTGACAGTAAGCTGAATGAACTCGTCTAGTGGGACGCACAGGTATACCGCTATTAGCCCTCTTTTCGTCCGTTACACCCACAAGGACCGTCGCTGTAAGGGACCTGAGCAGTTTTCTGACTTATACGATGGGTGATAGAAGTGAAAGTGTGCTAGACTTGAGCGCTGTTTGGCCGTGAAGGTGATTGCGACTATGTATGCGCAGGGGGGAAGAACTGCGGAAAGACAGGGGTAAGAACCAACTCATCTCTTCTTTCTCAAAAGGGACTCGTGAAAAAACCCGGGCCGGCCCAATATCTGATCGTACCACGAGCGTCATGGAAGCTTTGTGGAAGAAAGGGCTGAAAAGAGGTGCAGGTACAAGATATCACGGGGTATGAGAGTTGAAAGAAGCATATCGCGGTTGTACTTTTACTAGGGTGTGGAACTGAAATGAATGCTATCGGGTCGTGGTTGCACCATGTTAACTGACCGGCCCTAAGCCCTTAATTCCCATGAATCGTTTGATCTCTGGTATTGTTCTATGGCAGACTTTGGGCCTTCGACGAGCAATTTACATTGGTGGGTATTGGTTCTGCTCTCGAAATCATCTTTGTTTACATATGGTCAACCACATAGCCTTTCTGCAGCATATGATTCATGCGCGCAAGTTGCTGAGCAAACAGTATTGGCATGTCTACAAATCCTATTAACGGTCTCGCGCCTATGTTATCTGACCAAGCAGTTTGACGACAACGCACACAATACGCTGTTCTCGCCTAAGCCTGCGCAGCTTCTCTTCATGCATCAGCTAAACGCAAACTTCATGCATATGATGGCGTACACAGGATCGTACGGGAGGACGGGCTTTGGAGCGCTGGGTTTGACGCAATCTCTCAGGTCAATGAAGCAACATAGTACTGCAACGTCGCTACTTATCAAGTCAAATATGCAACATACCAGCATCCTAGGCGGTCCTGTGAATATTAGATAAAGAGCGTGTGGGGTCAAGCGCACAGAACAATTCGGCGGTGGACGCGGATTGGTTGGGATGTACGTGCCATTGTACTTGAAACTGTTTTACGAGCGTCCTCGAGCATCATTCGTAAACACGCGCGTTAGCCGTAGCATCAGTGAGTTCGACCCTCATACAAATGACGATTCTCTCAATGCGCTCTCAGGCACGCAGAACATGTGTCAACTTATATCTTTCTTGTTTGTGGGGACTAGCTTGTGCATGGATACGGTCGTTCACTTGGAGCGCAAAGACGACTTAGATAACGCGGCTGACAACACGATCGAGAGCGTAAGGTGTGCCAGTCTCGACAAACATCCCAAGGTACGTTTATCGTGCCTATATAGATGGTGAGCTAATTCTTATTAGATTTGTTATCGTAACCCATGATTAAGCTTTTCGCTGCCAAACTGTTTGTCGTGTAAAGACCATCATGGCGAGGGAAATATATATCGTAGCCTGAGCGATGCAAATGAACTGCTGTGGACAAGATGCGCAAGCTACGGGCCATCATAGGTGTCACCACCACAGCCCGCCGTGCCATCGACCAAACCCGACGATAATCACGTACATAGAACAGACGAGGATAAGGAGGTCATCACGCTAAGCGTAATTTTTTTATCTGATACAAAATGCTTAACTTTTCAAAATTCTGCTTAGCAAACTTCAAGGATTGGCGTTGTATATTGAGGCTGTGACCACAACATAGAAAAACATATCAGTTGCTCGTGCCAGAAAGGTCATGAAGACGCGATGTGCCATTCTTTGCATAAATTTGTAGGACAGGGACTATGCCTTTGAACATGCAAATATGTTTCAAGAGGTTTTTATCGTTCACGTTCCGCACACACGCCATGGGGTTCTGTCTCATCGCGAGTCATGTCGTGCAGAGGTATACTGACACGTGATCCGCTGGAGGAACTCGAACATTCACGACGCTTGCGCGGGGCGAAAGTGCACATATTTTCTGCGATCGGAAAGCATTGACGGGAGGAGGAGGTGTGTACATTACGACTGAACTGACGTTGACGAGCTCGACTAATAAGTTGCAGCCTTGCTGTCAGGACATATTGCCTTGGAAACGGAGGTTATGCACATCATCATCCATTGGCGGTCGTGCCACTTTTCTATTCAACCGTCTTCTAGAACACCATATGATTGGAGATACGAAACGCTGTTCATGGCTAGATCGCGGCCATCGAAAACACAACATACATAGCTTAAATGAGCTCGCACGAACGTCATGAGCGCGAAGTATGAAACGGGTGCACGGTAATACGCGGATGCAAGAAACGGAACAAACTTGCACCAATTTGTGGATGTGAGTGACTAAACGGGCATACGCCAATACGTAGGTGTGGGTGGTGGATCCGATGACGGTACAGGCACATGCTAATATGAATTCAGGCGGATTTATTGTGGGTTGATACACTTTTTGTCGTAGATCTGGGCGGTCCTGGTCCTTTTTTTTTTAAAAAAAAAGAGGTGAGATTGCTTGAAAACTACGGTAATTTCATTTACGTTTGGATCTGTACTACTCAGCGAATTTTCACGGGTTCAAGGTCGTGACAATCGGCGAAAGTCGTGGTCGTTAAGCCACCTATAAATAAGCATAAGACCGCAATTACTTTCGAAATGCTGTAACTTTACCATTCAACTGTGCTCAGAACATCCTCCAAAATCGTCGTTGGCATGTTCACGAGCGTAGTCCCACCTTTCTGCCGCTTAAAAAGTAAGATGGAACCTTGAAGTGAAACGCCAAATCGCGCGCGCAACTCAATATTTTCGGGCAGATCGGGGTGATCAGTGTAATAAATCACGAAGGACTCCATATTCCACCAATCCATCAATTCCGCTCGATGGATATTGTTAATTTCAAAAAGATCGTCGATGGAAGGCATTGTGAATCCATGAACGGTATAGTGAACCACAGGTACGTTCACCCAGGCGGAACGAGGTCCCATGAGATAAGCGCGGACGGTGCCTTGCTATACAAAAAAGTTCAAAGTGAAATACGATGATAGCGAGACGTCGCTAACCTGCTTTCTGGACATGTTTTCGAAAATTGTGGTGTAACGCAAGTGACGGGCGACCTATATGCTATTGACTGCCGTAGTTATTAACGGCATCCTTCTTGTGCCTATCTGATTTTCTAAAGATCATTATACGTGCATTCACCTAACGGACTTACTGGGACGATTGAGTCTGCGCATGTTCCATTTCGTGTGACGAATTTGATTTCGAGTAGTCATAAATTCGTCAAGGGTACCAGCTCTCTATTACCAATTTGTTGGGAGGCCCGGGTGCGCTAATGTCCGCCACAGCATTGTCCATGCGCGTGATCATACAACGTGTTCATGAACGCAAAAAGGCTTGTCGGATATCGAGAACAAGAGGTATATCACGGATTGCTACGCTCCGATATCCGATTACAGCAAACGGCAGACTGATAGTCGCCTCGCGTTTTGAATTCGATTCAGTCCCACGTCATCTGATGTCAGCGCGCTCGCCACCTAACGCCATCTTTCCTTTATTTGTCAAACATTTACAGAAACTTCCCAGGAATTGAGAGGAAGTTCAGGATCACATGTTGGTTAGGTCAGGTGGGTGCAAACAAAATTTCAAAACGCGAGGTGACTATCAGTCTGCCGTTTGCTGTAATCAAGCTCTAGTTTCGGCAGTCTCGCGTCTCGATTGCCAAAAACATCACGCTCGTGATAGTCACGTGCTGATCGAAACAATACTATGGCTCTTGCATTTGCAATCGTATTCAACGTACAGAGGAGTCACTCACTTTCTGCCTACACTTATCTGCTATGGCTTCAATCTCTTCCAGAAAGGTCATAATCAAGAATGGCGATCAAATGTGAGGTTATCTAGACGGTCCATATCCTAATCTAATCAAACCAATAGATATGCTGCGGTAGTTGACGATTCTCCTTATCAGAGTTTGGCGACATTAACGTTCTCTGCTTCGGAGGTACGTCAGTTCTGACAATGTTGCTAACTAGATTTGAACTATTTTCTGGATGGCATTAGCTTTGTGATGCCCGCGCTTCGCCACGGCTGAGGGTCGCATATTTCCCAGCAAAAACCGAAGTTGCACAAATTGCAACTCTCTCGTCAAGAACGCTATCCTCTTGCGATAATACAAACATCGAAGTCAGCGTATCTGGCTTAGTTACGCCACCGTGGAGTACTATGGATATAGTAATCAAGTATAGTGAGTTCCTGCCTAACCGACGGTATTCAATTGTCGTTGGACGCGCTGCTTTGGAGGGTTCGTTATGCCTGAATCGGAAAACATGGTCCAGATGGCAAGGCAATGTGGTAGCGCTTCGTCATGCGGAAGATTATTTTGGGTTTGAGGATTTTAAAGAAGACGAACTGGAATTTGTAAAAGAGGCCTTAGTCGAAATGGGTGGCTTTGTTGCTGTGTAATATATGTAATTCACTACCGTTTCATCATCCCGGATGATGTTTGTGCGGTGGGATGAAACTAGTGGGCTGAACCCTTTCCTTACTACCCAACACCATGTCTCTGCGAGTAAAGATAATTGTCAAGTTGACAGTATCACATTGCTTAACGATTAATCGCAGGCTAATACTGTTCAATGCTTTGTCTGTCTGTCAGACAATCTTCTTACCAACGCGACATGCCTTGTATCCACCCACAATGTCAATGGTGGCATTTCGTTCCCTACGTTAACTGGGCCTAATTTTAGTTTGAATGGACGAGTTGAAGATGTAGTTGTGAGAACTTCTAGGGGTTCGTATCACCTCGTCTATACTCGTCAACCTCCCTCTACGGCAGGAAGAGAGGCAGTTTGGATGATTTTGAAGATAACGGACGACGGCATTCCATCGGGCTCGTTGGCGTACGAAGATTTCGATGGGGGTGGTCAAATTGAGGAGGTATCGTCAATTATGCATGCGTGAGCATTTCTGTTTTCCTCTATTCTGCTTCAATTGCACAGAGGCTTATATTATTCATTGTCGACAGATATTCCTTCTACAGTAATTTGCAAGTCATTGACCTTCCGAGAGAGCCCAGATATCAACAACCCGTTAAGGTTAGGATATGTCAATTTGGTCGCTGTATGCTGTTTCGCTAAACCGATCTTTCAGCTATCGTTGGTTGCGTGGGTATTTTTCCATGGGATGAAATACTATCGAGAGCGTTTCGACGTAATCTGCTATTTTGTTGGAACATCTGGGTTCGGCCGATGCATACCCGTGTTAGGTCATTATTTCGAGGCCGCAGATTCGAAAAATATTGACATTCATTCACTCGATTTTGCTCGCCCCGTTGGTCATCGCATTCGCTATGTCATGTTTTATGACCGTACCCGTGCTTCCAGCGCAGTTATCGTTTTCCTCAGGCGCGGAGATGAGGAAGTGTTAGTTTCTTTCGACAATGAACAAGGGGATTGGTTGCGTGTATATCGAGGACTCGAACTGTGAGTGACTCAAATCATATAACCGTCAGCGGTTTGGAAAGCACCACACTAAAGCTGAAACTTGCTTCGGTTTGATTTGATTGAACATATAGATTTTGCAATTCGCAACCATATGGCGCTTATGCGCTTCCTGGGCTTGTTGAAGCTACGCAGATGTTGATCCGTAATTGATTATGCTGATATTTAACACCTGCGACAGTCGTTATGACAGTCAAAGTCCAATCATAGGATTTTATTACATGACGTCTGGATGGTCGCTTGAGCTGATCATTGTCTGATTATCAATGGTGCACTGTAAACATACTGTAATGATGAATCGAGTATTTATAGACGACCCGTTCTCGCTCTAGACGAAGATCCTGAGAGTACTTCGGCTGCTTGTTACAGATACTTGCGAAATTTGACGAATTTAAGCCAAAATAAATGATATGTCAAGCATACATCAAAAACTCACCTGAAGGGAAAAGATTCAGTTAAAATCAGTGCCCATCGAGGGCTCGAATCCACAATGTTGACCTTTATGATAAGGGAAAGGCATTTGAAGTAGCGTGTTAAGGCTAATTCGATGCTTGGAAACTTGAAACTGAATGCGCATGAGACATTAGCATTGCTACGAGAACGCGAAAGACTGGTGGAAACTCACGAATTTGATTCGCCACTAGTATTTGCACCAAAAAGCTGTAGGAAGTCCTTGGAATGGTGATTGAGAAATCAATCTGGGTGCTGTTGTTCGGCTCGAGCTGCAAGGTAAACGATGTTGCGGGCAGCGAGCCGGGCAGGGTAGGCAGTGTGAGCCGTGTCGGATTGTAATAGGCGTTTGCAGTTTTGGTTGCAGTTAGTGTCGTTGCTGTTACGGTGAAGTTGCCACATGATACTTAGCTGTAGACCGCGATGGATCCGTGGACTTGTACAGCGCCGACCAGGCCTACTATGTATGCTGTCGGAGCCGGTGTAATCTGCGGTCGAGTGGGGAGGAAAGAAGGCAATAATGACGAAGCGAGACTGAATCACTTGGTGGTGTCCTCGTAGACGTGTGGGGTTTGGAACTAGGAATAGATGTTCGCGAGGCAGATGTTAACGACAGCCGGACGGCGAGCACATTTGGAGGTCTGCACTGATCTTAGTGGGAAATTTAACTGTAAGCTTTCAATGACGTGCATGATAGATATTGGGCTTTTGATTTTTTTTCCCTTGTTGTGACAATGTCGTTTTGAGCAATCATCGATTGTACGATGCATCGCCAAAGGCTGATTTAGTAGATGCTTGCTTCTGGAACTTAGAACGTGGGATGAGCAGCATCCATGTCGTGCTGCTTCAAAACTGATCGGTTAAGTGGTTAGCGTATTCCAGACGAGATATCCTGCAAGTGGAAAGTTGAGGTACACAGAAGAGGCAACTGAGTCAAGATTCAGGCTATTTGCAAATTGTGAGTGTGTGAGGAGAACAGACGTGAATAAAATGGGCGAGCATCGCTTCGGATCGGATTCCGGAAATAGTAGCTAGCTGCTGAACTTTGTTTCGGGGTCAATATAAGCTCTTTTCATTGTACGACTCACGTTGTGGGACTGGTGTGAGGGGGTGGGGCGTTGTGCTATTGCATCAGATGATAGGGAAAGGTGAAAAACGTGTGGGATTTAAGTTGAGTACGATCGAAGTGATGTATATTCCATCAATCTGCTCTGAACTTGCTTTGTTTTTGTCCATCAGCGCATGCGCATTGTCGCACCGCCGCATCTGAATTCCAGGTGGTACAATAAGGTCAATCTGTTTAAAATCACCTTGGACGAGCTAACTTCATATCCTCTTTGTACCATGGTAGTCTTTGGTGATTTGTTGACAGCATATGGAAAATTATAATCGACCGGCACTTGGACCTTCCCGGGCCGTAGGAATCGAGAACAATTCAGCTGACTGGGTGAAAATGGGGTTTGTAGCTGATTATGAGTTGACGTAGGTGTGAGCAAAGCTCTAGAAATTGGTGCGTGTATTTCGATATATTCTCTCTCTCCTTGCAGTCAGTCTATGCATACGCACCAGTATACTCCGAGGCCCAGTTGAAATGCATTGATTTTCCTGCTTCCAGGAAAATGTGCGAGAAACGTGAAATTTGGCCACTAACCGCGCACGTCGACCAATTGCTTCGGGTCCCGGCGACTTGCAACCGAAACACCGATATCATGATTGTTGGGTGCGCTGAGATCTGAGAGCTCGGCAAGCTCGTTACTCTGGGGACTCTGGGTGCTTGCCGAGTAACTGCCTTTCTCTAGAGTCTCCAGAGATGGGACTGGCCTCGCGGTGCTCTGGCTGCTCGCAATGCTCTGGAGCGTTCACGAGCCAGGTGCGCGGTTCCAGATGTGGCACTTTTTAAACGAAAGGAATCTTTTTACTCCGAGGACGACTTCGAAAGCAGCCTTCCAGAGAAGATTGGACAGTCAGAGACTGTGACCATCCGAGCTCTTGAGCAGACTGTCGATTGCGGCGTTTTCCTTCGCGAATATATCGCTCATGGTTTTACTGGTGAGTGTGCAGTGGTGTCACTGGATCTGGCAAGCTCAATGTCTGTAAGTAAGTCGCGTTCTGACGCAAGGTGGGTCATATCGTGCCCAGGTGATATTTAAGCTTCAATCAAAATTTGGATCAACTTCGAGATGATTTGAACCTTGGAGGGGATATGCCTACTGCACTTTTGTCTGGCCGAACGGGACCTGGGTTCGACGGGCTTGGTGCGTTTTCTGTTTCCCTCTTGTGTAAACTCGGATATTGATCACTGATATTTGGTTGGTAGGTGAATACGATATTTTGCGTGGTTTGAACCCCATGGATATGAACGTCGCTGACCGACCATTGGGCCTTCCAGGCACTTAGCAGGTTCGTCTAGAGGAGTTCGTTATCTGGTTCCTAACTTCTTCAAACCAGAGTGTTTTGTGGTTGTATGGTGCTGCAGGCCTAGGGAAACGCGCGATAGCGACGACCGTTGTTGCCTATTTTGGGGGCTTTCATAGGCGAGGCGCTTTTATCTTCTTTGACTGGAATGCTCCACTGAAGAGTGTTCTCTCGCGAGTCACAACTACTTTGGCTTTCCAACCTGCGCAACAGCATGCAGCTATTCGCTTCGCTATTTCCGCCGCCAATGTGGAACAACTCGGGCTAGTCTTAGATCTATTGGCGATTCAATTTAAATCATTGCTAGTTGAGCCGTTTGTTGTCGTCGCTGCGCAAATCGAGGGGCCTATTATGATTGTTTTGGATGCATTGGACGAACGCGGTAATGCTTCTTCGAGGCACAAACTACTCGATATTTTGTCAAAAGATTTGAGTGGACTGCCTGCTCGGTTTCGTATCTTAATCACCAGTCGACCAGAACACGACATTGTAGGCACCCTCACATCTCATAGCCACCTCCATGCCATTGACCTTTCAAATGCAAGCGATGCAGACATGCGGATATTTATTCAACATGAAATGCGGTAAATATACCAGATCGGATATGAGACCGAAGAGCCATCAAAGGGCTGGGAAGATCTTGAAATCGAAAAGTTAGTAGGCTATACGGCCGGCCTGTTCATCTGGGCTGCGAGAGCCATAAACTTTTGTTCCAAGCGGATTTTTCCGATTGATGGTTAGCTAGTTTACTGTGCCACGACCATCCAGTTTTCATTCTCGATGGGCTGTACAAACCGGATTTGCTCTCTGCAAACAGATGGAACTCTAACGAGACCACAGATATTTATAGCAGAATTCTTGGGCTTATCGACATCAGATAATTTCCGTTGACAGATGTACGGCTCTCCTAGAATTTGACGATGACGAAGAACTTAACATATTGCCCTACGATGTCTTGGTTTTGTCATTCATTGGAGCAGAGGGCGGCTCAGTTGCATGCTGCATAAATCATGTCTCGATTTCTTCATCGATCTTAAGTACAAGTTTGAACTTGATCAAAAAAGAGAAAAGTAGAGAGAGGCAGAGAAGGTTTGGGAGGTACTACAAAAATCGCTGGCCGAAGGCGCCAGTATTTTTTGGAATCACTTTAACTTCTGGGATATGGCTTTTCAGCAAGCAAACTGCCTCCAATTCGAAGACCGTCCTCCAGCTTAACCATTTGAACGATACCGATGATCCAGCGCTTCCGCCTCTTGTTTTGTCGTCGGAACGGTCCGTACGAAATCGGCATATTTTAGCTACTACCACGACCGTGTCCAACAGTTTCAAGTCCTCCGATGGCAGGTGTTCCATGTCCACAAAATCTTTGTCAAAGCTTTTCGTTGCATCCCAGCAATTACTGAACCGCTCGCGCTAAGCTTAATGTTAGGTTATGCTTAAATGAGAGAAAATCAGCGACTCACTGTCCCTGTGATCGGGTCTACTGGCGTGAACCTGGCGAACTTGATTTCGGTCAGTGTGCTCTCGACCGTAGCTGTGAATGCCCGTTTCATGTTCAGTGTAATAGATATAAAAGATGAAAGTCACATACTTGTGGGAGGTTTAGACAAACTAGTAAGCAAAGCGTATGCTCGTTTTGTGGTACCCTCGGTAATGGGGACTATGTATAAGCTAGAAGGGAGCATCGATCCTGGCTGTTGCGTAAACCACATCTGCGACACTTTTCCGACCACGTATATGACAATCGGCTTGTTTGTCTTTCCGAACGTAATAACTCGATGAGAGTTGAGGCCGAGAGGATCTCTGAATCCCCATTTGATATTTTCGGGAATACGTTCCACGGAATATATTAGTCGATCGTCGTCCGTGACATTAGACAAGGTTTCGATGCGTCTATTAGAAGTTAGTTAGCTATAATGAATAGTTGAAAGATTTATGGTATACCGTATGAGCGTTTTAGTCTCGTGTTTGGCTAGGTCAGGTTTCATGGTTGTCCAGAAGTCGTCTGGATTGGAGACTTTCTCGTCGGAAGAGTAGTTTTGGTCTTGAGTCTCTGCAAGTTTGCCTTCCCTGGTTTCGATGTCAGATTTTGTGATGTGTGCGTGATGGTCGATATTATCCTGAGGACGGAATACCGAGGTAGGTCCATTGTCGTTTGTCGTGGAAATAGGCTCTATGTCTGATTCGATGGTTTCGGTTGACGCGGCATCTGAATCGACTTTGTGCGTGTTTTGTGTCTGCGAATGATCGGTAATTTGTGTCGATCTGTCTTTGCGTTCTTCGTTATCGGCTTCTATAATGTAACTGTTAAGCGTGAAGGAGACGTATAGAATATGTCGAGACCAACTAGAATTTGATTTTTTTGTAATATCCGGTGCAGTCAGATCGACGCTCGATGGGAGGCTTGCGTGAATAGGAGAGTTTGCTTGCGTGAGGTTATCCCTGAAAAGGTGAGACCTAAATCATGTGTGGGTGTGATGCAGTAATACTTACGTTTCGATTCCCATTTCTGTTTGTGAGTTGGGTTTATCTACGACTTTTTTTTTCGGGGCTCTAGTTGTAAATAGTTGAAATTGCAGATTTAGACCACTGAAGCAGTGTTGGAAATTGAGCGACGTACTTTTTGAACTTTGCAATAGTATCGTCTCCATCTCCTTCTGTGTTACTCATCCTATCGCTTGTCATTAGTCGTTTCTTGTTATTCATGTCTGGCGATTTGTACTTTGGTCTTTTAGGATCCATTCCGTCAGATTCGATTGATAGATTTCGTTTGGGCATGATAGGTGAAGTAAAAACTGTCTTGTCGCGATGCGTTCAACGCCGGTTTCGTTTTAAAGATGTTTTATACATGTTAGTCATGCGTTTGTGTCTGCACTTGTATGTCTTCGACTGTATCTTGGATTACTTCGTGATGTAATTTGAGCTTAGACTGAGAAGAACGAAGGTAGAATCAGCTGTATCATTGACATATGCGTGACTCCGCACTCGTTCCCATGACTGGGTGATGTTTTCGGAAAGCAAGGCACGAGTTTAGCCGAGAGGGAAAGCTTGCTGAATCAGATGTCGGAGTTTGTGGCGATGCGAAACATGGACTTTTGCTTTTAGATTATCGATAGCAAGCGTGAGGTTCGGAACGAGTGAGCCAGAAGGTTGCCGGAGCTCGTGAATTCATCACGTGAAAGGTGGTTTATTGGTTTAAGCCCATGATTCAGTGCTTTTGGACATAAGCTTCGTCGTTTCCGTTGATCGTCATGTGTCATCTGACCTAGTCACTGGGATCAGAGCATTTATGTGAAAGGTGACTTGTTAACCTCAAATGCACATTCGTCATTGCTTTTGATATTTAGGCTATGCATATGAAACAAAGGCGTGGCTACGCTTTGATATCAGTTAGAATATAGCAATTTATGCTCGCAGTACGAGCTGACGTTTGTCACTTACTCCTTCTCCATGTCATTCGTTATGAATTATAGCCCATTCCGTCATTGTCGATCGATTTGAGGTGTTACAAATTCCTATATAATCAAGGATATCTTCGAAACGCTTTTGGCGCCGGACGAGGCATAGTTTGATGTTTGAGGAATGATATTTTGCAAACACTGGTTTGCTTATAGTATCGCTGTTAGCAATTTGGTTTTGTGGAATCGATGAAAATTAGCGTACTTATATAGTCACGACTCGTTTGATGGTAGATTACATATCTCTCCGAGCGATGTCTGATATTGTAAGTCTATCTTTCGTTTAAACTGCGAGGCCGTTGCGTCCTGTCTGAAGTTGATTCGTGAATAGTCGTCCGCACGGCGCTGCATGCAATGCGCTGGCCTCGTAGGAAGTCACAGAAAAGTTTGTGCCGGATGTGGAATTGTTACTTTTTGCGTGAGTTATGACCGGTTTCTGTTCTTCGGTTCAACCTCATGATGTGACTAGAGTGCTGTATGCCAGGCAAATGCTTGGCCGACGCACAAAGCTTTCTGTCCTGGACGGAATGAATCGTTTGGAGACGAAATGTTGGTACCAGGACTTGCTCTTTGGACTCGAGGACAGGCTCATGCGGCCGTGCGGCGCGTGTCGTCAAAAATGGCAGCCGTTTTGGGGCAGTTGGCGTCTGAACTGCTTGGGGTGTGTAGTGTCTTGGGGCAGTCAACGACCATGGCTCGAATTTTGGAGATTTCTCTTGTGATGGGAGTGATCATTCCTCTACGACTTGATTCTACGTTGGGACCACCTGCTGATCATCGATTCGAGCGTAGAGTGTCGGTGGATTGGGCTGGTGTAGTCACTCACAGATATGGATACGGTCGTTCAGGAGTCAGCGGGGATAGGGCCGAAAAACTGAGACGTAGGATCCAGGAGCGGCAGTGCGAAGGAACCCCGATCCCTTGTGCCATCCTCATCTTCACTTATCCCCCGTGTTCCACGTTCGAAATGGAACCTACGACGATATGCCAGCCGTTGTGCCTTCCCGGAGGTCGTGACATTACGAGTTTGCCCTACGAGTTAGATCGAGAGACTGCCATATTTCGGGCCAAGGCTGGGTGGGATTCGCTTGTGTCATGAATTGGAAAGGTAGATAGTCGTTGAAAGGAACTTCAAAGGGCATGGATGTGCTTGCCTTTTGGTCATTGTGACATTTGCATCAGCGTTTATGACTAGAGTTTCCTGTGCGTTGGTATGTTTGTTCAGGTGACAATGAGACCGAGACGAGTATTTGCCTGTGAATGAAAGGTTGGCTTATTTAATCTGGGTTTGAAGCTTGAATGATCGAAGATAGTCATGTGGGAGAGCAAAGGATGGACTGACGAACGCACCGCCACATCTACTACCGTCTTGGCTGCTTCAAGCTCTCTTCTTGCACATCTCGTCTGTCAACAATACGTGGAATTATTTAGCTCTAGCAACGCGTTACATTATCTGTCGTTGAAATCTTAACGTTGCACGCTCTAGTTTGGGATCAAATTACGAACGGAAAAGCAGAGAAACATCCTCGTTCAAGGTCAACCGAATCGATTAATCACGCTATGTAGAATTTGATAGGATTGAGCGAGTTATCATGGTGGATTCTGACTTCTCATATAGCTATAGATGCTACGTCGAAGCTCGACTGATAGTGGCGCGAACCTGAAATCGAACCCAACCTTGGCTAAATCAAACGAAAAGCTTTCTGTACATATGATTGAGCCTTCCGGTTTATCTTCCGTACCAGGCCGTCGTAAAAGAGGAGGTAGAAGATCGCCACGACAAGATCAACCAACGCACTGTACGTACAAAAAGAAGTGTTCAACTCCTCTGACAGAGGAAGAGCGAACCGATCGGCTCGTACACTGTGCTTTTCATCGAGCAAGGGCAAGAGCAGCAGCGCAAAGAACTCGAAACAGAAAGGTGAATTTATATTGGTTCATAATATGTGATAATACTCGTATTGACATTACTGGGTTGAGGCAATGACAGAAGAATCTTTTGCGTTGGTTCAGCCCAAGTCGATTCCATCATTTTCAATCTCGGACAACGAGGTTAGTCAAGCAATTTTATAAACCATCTTTTCCACGCTCATGATTTTCGTGTACATGAAGAGTATCGCAGTCAACGACGAATTGCATGCCAGTCATCGATCAAACGAAAGCACGTGCAATGAAAAGGTTAAGGAATCTCGACAAAGCAATTTTGGTGACTTAACCGTCGCACCGGATGTTGAACTCGTCAAATTTTGCGAAGTCATAGCGAACCAAGTTGGAGCCGCAATTTTTCGAAAGAAGTCGATAGAACTTCACGAAGAACTCGAAATACCGTCGTATGGTATTACCGTGTCTTCGCAAGGGTCAAGTTTTATCGGTATGTTAGGTCGATCGTTGGAAGGATGGCGTTCAGGAAAAATTATGAGGTGAGATGATTATCATCAATGTCTAGGCGGTTGTAACTTTTTTGCGTAGTGTAGACTTCTTGCCGCTCGAGGACTGCAAGAGTCCTTACGCGTTTATGCGCGTGTATCCATGCAACTGTTTTCACGCAGCTGTCGGCGAAGAACATCAGACTGAAGCTATAACTTTGAGGGCCAATATCGTCAAACAGCTACCCAGAGATGTACTCACGTCTTTCAGCCCTAGTACTGACACCAGCGCATTTTCATGTCTTGGAAAATTTACTGTTCTCGTCACTAAAACTGGGAACAATACTCATCGAGTTGTCGTGGATGTATCTCATTGCGTCACCTTTTGAATCTTACATTGTCTTATGTATTTGAATTTATCATCTGACGTTCACGGATTCAGGTTGAACGATGGTAGAAGGTGTTTCACTTCATATATTATACTTGCTGGGCAAGGGCCATTTAATGACGCGATACAAATGTAGCCGATATTGCGGCCGAGGCTGGCGTCGCTGATGTCCAGCCTCGTTGAGCGGCTGGAGCACGGCGGCGGCGGGTGCGGAGTGAGCTGTAAGTTGGGGCAAGACGAGCGTTAGCTTGGCTAGGCGCGCGGAGGGGGAACACATGCCGCTTGGCGGGTGGGAAACCCCTCTCGGCGACTTGCTCGCTCAGCACTCGGGTCCTCACTGCGGCCCAAGGCCGCATAGATTATCGAGTAGACAGACGAGTAATATAATTAGGCAAATATTAACAGATTCGTGTAGGATTAGCTGAGGGGAGCAAGTGTACGAACAGTCAAGATGTTGGTATGTATGTACTGGTGAACGGAACTGGCATGAACCAATGGAAAGCCCTAACGGGATATCGTAAAGGAAAGGGAAGAAGGGCATGCGAGGGCGGGAGAAAAGAGAACCGGGCAGGACTGAGCGGACAATGTCTGTGGCGACGAGGGAAGATGGACGCAGGTGAAACAAGCGGGGCGCGAGGCCAATACGTCCATTCGCAGCTCGGCTGGACACGGGAGCTGGCGTATCTCTAGCTTGCCGAGAGACGCTAGCTCCGAGTTATGGGTTATAAAGGTAAGAGAAGGTGAATGTGGTTCATGTGATGACTGCACAGAAATAATCAGAAATATATGTAGGAGAGAATCTTAGCTACGTACTTCAAAAGGCGGCTATGCCAGTGCCCATAATGTTAGACTTATTGGGGCCCATATGCACCTTAATTGCGATAGACCAAGCTAGTGGGCCACATGATATGTCAAAAGCGAAGACATAGACACGCTGAGTCTTGGTTAGCCATGGCGATAAACTGAGATGATAAAAACCACATACAATAAATGCTGTAGTGGCTTGGCCATACTTTTCCGAGGTTACTGTGGGTGAGATTTGTTGACCATTCGCTAAACCGCCGATGATCGTTATAGAGACAGTTTTAATATCTGAGCGTTAGAGAATAGGCGTCTTCCTGCCTGTGTGTTCAATGATGAAGAAGCTCACAACGATGCCTAATACTTCAAAAACATCAATTTGATCAGACAATCAGCTCGTTCTAAGATCATGTTAAAACGGAGAACATACGATGGTGGTGACGAGGAAGGGATTCGCAAGTCGCAAATCCGTAACGATGACGGTCGCGTACGAGAAGATGAACTGCACTTTACCTATCTACTGCCCCGGTAACATTTCGAACGTCGAAATCATTTTCCTTTGCTTTCCTGAATCAGTTGATAAACTTGACCAGTTCCCTCCTTCGCTCACCTCGCTCTCCCTAACATCCTCCTTGTCAACATCGTGATTGAGATTGTTCTTGTTGATGCGCAACGAGTATCTTTTCGTCCTGTCGTTGTACCCGCGGAAGACGAGCCATCTTGGGGACTTGGGAATGAACCAGACGAGCAGGAAGACTATAAGGGGGATAATGAAGTTGAGACTAATGGGAATGCGTTGGCCTGCGGTGGAGGGATGGGGTATGATGTGAGATTCCTGATTCACGCACGCCCCAATGACTTAGCTGATGGCGAGCAGGAATCGTCAAAGGCCAACTATGATCCTTTGGATTGCAGCCAAAGAGCTTTCATACAGATAAAGTAGGACACCTAGGCAGAATGAGAAAGGCTCTGCATGTGGAAAAATAGTGACGTACAGTTGAACACTTGGCCGATGCCCACCCCAAGAATCAGCCAACTCACAGTCAGCTGAGTGACGCAGGTGTTGGTAGCAAGCTGTATGACCTCGCCGAACGAGACACACAGATATGCCATTATTGAATCTTTTCCTCGTCCGCCTATACGCCTGATGACCGTCGCTGTGAGCAGTCCTCTGATTTATACGATGGATGACAGAAGTGAAAGCGTGCCAGACTTGAGCATTGGTTGGCCATGAAGACAATCGCGACTATGTACGTTGTACGAGAGTTAGTGTGGGCTAATAAGTTATGCGGTAAGTGTTCAATATGAAGAGAATGGTTGGGGAACGAGAAAACCAACGCTTGTTGATTCCGCGCTATAATTTCCGCTACATTGCCTAATAAGGCAAGTCATCCGCTTCTGTGTTTGGCTTTGTGCGTATCACAGACTGGCGGTCCTTGGCTTTAAACGTGTTATGTTCCCTCCATGTTGTGATAAGTAATATTGCATGAGATATCGTATGAGCCCCTTTTTTTTCTTCTGCTAATATACAACCATCGTTCTCATATGTTTTCTTCTGAAAAAATAGTGAAATACAACGCTGCAAAAATTTCGATCTGTTTCAAATCAGCAATCCTCTTTTGACTTTGCGGATAGGCATGGCATCTGTATCTCCATCTGAGTTTCCAGCGATTTCATCATTAGACTATGGTAAGGATGAAAGAATAAGAGAGCATCAATCGAAACGGAGAAAAGTAAGTCACATACCGGTACAGCCGCTTGGGCAACCAACTGAACGATGCCTTCGAGTCGATATTGCACCGAAGAGCCCAGTCGGCCGCGATACATGCAATCGAACGACACGGTAACGTCGACAAAATCACCAACGGATAGTAATGATGGATGCATATTCACTATCTCGCCAGTAGAGAGTAGGCGGCCGACCGGTAACTTCTCTACTACTCTCCAGCGCGAAGCTACGCGATGCATCCAGTTATTCGGATCGTCTGCTGGTCTCAAAACGCTCCTGGGGTCGGTGCCATCTCCTCGAAGCTTGAAACATAAATCTCCGTCGCTGCAAATAAGGAAGTATAATCAGAACGTACTTTGTAAAAGACTCTTCTGGTACAATGAATGTCATCTGAAATATCAGGGATTCTCTCCATTCGATGTTTGTTGCGTCTGGCTAGTCTTCCGTGTGCCATTGTGCGAAGGTTGAACAATCCTTCGAGTTGAATAGCCCACGAGTCGGCGTTACCAGGAGATGATAGGGTTAGATGTTGAGTGGCGGTAATAGTTGAGGTTTTGGGACTACGAATTTGTGTCAGCTGATTTGATGTTTTCGGGCTTTACGATGAACGTACCCTCCCCACGATCCAAAAACTCCCAGATCTAGTGATTTGACGATACCTTGTAAACGAACTAGCACTGGGTACAGTGTACTTTCTTCCGCCAAAGAGGTTGGATCGTTGTAAACCATAGAGTATGATCGCCTCCAATCTTGAGATGAATCGTCGATATTGAGGTAGGCCCATTCGCATATTTCTTCGTATGAGTTAGGAATTCGTCTCCAGTCGAGTTCTTGATTGTCTCGCGTAAACTCGGTGCTGGACGACTGAGATTCCGCCGAAGATTCTGAGGATGCCAATGTTGCGGGTGTGTTTATTCCCCAAGACAGACCTACTGGAATCCCTGCTCGATCTTTGAATGTTAGATTAAGAGATAAGTTTCAGACGTATGAATAGGGTACTTACCGATGAACAATGACATCGCTTGCTAGAACAGGTTGACTCGAACAGCCCACGATAACTGCATGTTCAAGCTTTTTGTTGCCTTCCTTTTAAGTTACCTTCGATATTGACATCGACCTTGGATGATAACCATACATGTCGATTCGAATATTTTGCCTTCGCGCCTTATGCTGGGGAAGATCGGGATTATCGGAATTTGGTGCTTAGAAAGGTGTCACTCGTCGTACTCATCGTCTTTCGATAACTCATGTGATCCTTACCAGAGATAGAAACGAAGTAGAAACGATACTAGATGTAGAAGTGATCACATTCTCGGATAGCTAAGAGCGTTCGAAGACAGGTCATGAAGGTACACGTGGAAGTTTGGACGAGCGTCTAAAATTCGGTTCCGGATGTAGTCTTGTGACCATCGACGCGTGATCAATGCAGCGATCGGACTGAGATTATGATCTAGAGCAATTTGATATCGGCGTGGAACACTTTGCTTGTGATTCTTATCTGTTTACGGAAAGGCAATCCATGGCGTGTATCGAACTCAAAGGCGATGTTGTATAAAGTGATACTTAAAATGACTGTTCCATCTTGAGACGCTTGACCACATTGAAGAGTAAGTTTTATCGCCGAGTGTTGACTGCATGCTTTTTAAGCTAATGATTATTAGATGTCAAGCCTTACTTTCATGAACGGTGTCTCGGACGATTATGATTCGGACACTACAGACAGAGATAAGTTTCAAGTCAGAAAATTGGCGTTGGTAGGCAAAATGAATTCTGTCATAGTTAACAGAAGAACTGAACTTGTCATTTCTAGAAGCTCGTGCCTTCAGAAAAATCGGCGATGGGGATTTTCGGCCTCTTACCTCCAGAAATCTTTGATGAGGTTCTTTCGCATGCGCGCATCACGGATATCGCGTTGCTAACCAGTACTTCGCGGGGCTTTCGGGACCCCGTTCAAAGTCATCTTCTGTATCGGATGCGTGCTGCTCTTCGACGTTACGTTTCTCCTTTTGGCGTCAGTAATCTCATTCTCCTGATGAGATGGCAGCAATGCGTTATTTCCGGATCCACCGCATTGGCGTTTATGTTGGGAAGGCCATCGTGGACTCCAGCCGATCTTGATGTATACACCCCCGTCAAGAAGGCAGGGTCTGTGGTAGCGTTCTTCCTTATCGAGGGTTATAAAATTACATCCAGGGTCACGGATACTCAAGGTCCTACCAACCCGATATATGATCACCGTGGGGGAGTCAAAACGCTGTTTTCGCTGCAGAAAGATGATCTGAGAGTTGACGTCATAGAAGGAACGGCACCGACCGCTTTTTTCACCATCGCACATTTCCATTCAACTGCGTTGATGAATGGCATAACAGACCAGGGTTTTTTTTCCGCATATCCGTTGATGACGGCGAATAGCTTGTCAATGACGAGCTATCTGTCGTATTATCCCAGATTTCAACCGATGGCGATCAGCAAGAGTGCGATTATGAAGTACGAGATGAGAGGATTCGAGACTCACAACCCTGATTCGATGACTTCGATTCATCCTATGGCCACGCATGAATGCGGAAAGTCTCCGTATTGCCCTCACACGATCAGATTTACGCGAGATTCGGGATGTTTGAGTGTACCCATTAGACATTATGATGACTACGAACGATGTCGGCTAGGGTATAGGGCAACCACGGCGTTTCCCTGCAACAGTGTCGTGTGGTTAAATGGAGGTCGGTGGTGCAAAGGTGAGTACTGTCCATTGAAACCATTTGCAGAGCAAAATATGTTTTCTCGTTGGTAATATGTGTAATAATGGACAACTTTCGAATGCTTTCTTATGTTGACGATCCCTTTATGTAGCCCTTTTTTGTGGAAAACTTTGATAGTCAGACTTTAGGAATTAAAGTGCCTGTTTATATGCCTTAAGCAGTCGATAGTTGATCGAATAAGTTTGATGTAAGATAATTCGAGCATTTTCTGTTGGTATAAAGTGGAAGCCACATGATGGCCCATCACAAGTGATCAGCAGAAAGATGACACACCTTTGTATATCTCAGCTTTTTCACGTGTTCGTCTGTATCTCTTCCTCTCTCGCCACTGATTTTTCAGACTCTAGATTTATAGCCACAATCAACATTGCGGTTCCCATTCATCTCGCGCGTAGTGCATCAACTTAACGTATGTTTATGTCTTTGGTTCTTGACGCCGATCGATGTGGTGCGTTGTCGGCTGACATTTCACATCAAGATACTGACTCGCCGAGGTCCCATATTTGCTTGTTTATCGGCAAATTTTGAGCTACGTAGCGACCCTCCTTTTTATGACGCACATATTTGGCCGTAGTTTCAATATGGTCTTCAGCAAAAGCGGCGCGCGGCCAGCGGGCGCGCGCATCAAGAGTATCATGCTGATTTTACCAGGGTGTGGTTAATGAACATCCGTTTCGAGAAGGCCCCTGCCGCAGTTTGGGTTTTCGCTGCTAACGGGGAACGCTCAGTTTAGGTGTACGGCCCTATCATCTTGAGAATATTCCTCACGCGCGACACCCGCTACGTATACTCGTCTAGTGTAAGCCCGCCTTTCAGCTTGATGCCGACGCTTCGCGCGCCTCTGCAAACATGATTTTGCCGTCAAACCCAGTTTTTACTGCGTCTTACACCATAGCATGGTGCCGGTAGATCTCTAGCTTGCCGGCGGGTACCGGCTCCCGCGTCCAGCCGAGCGGCAGAGACAGGCACGCTTACACATTCCTTGCCTTCCGCCGTCTGTGTGCCCTCATTGCGACAACAGAGCTTCTGTGCGTTGTCGGCCCTATTTTTTGTCTTCCTTTTCCGCTCGCTATACTCGCTTTAGTCTTCGCTTCTTTCTTTCTGTGTTCTCGTTCAGAGGCAACTTCGGGGTCGGTGGGCTCACTACTGCCAATCGTCGGCGGCGGCAGGGACACCTTCAGTGGCGGAAACGATTCTTAGTCTCCTTGGCAGTACTCGCGCCGGATAGCGCTGGCGAGGGGAATTGGCCTGTACGCGAGGCTAGGTCGGCGCCTGGGGTCATAGGTGAGTGGCACCTCTTTGTTGTTCCTTGTTCCATCCTGGCTGTATGTCTTCGAGAAAGAGGCCGGTTTCCCTATGTCTGACCGTTAGTCCTCGTGAGGAGGCCATCGATGTCCTTTCTTTTTCTATTTCTCCCCGAGCCACTATGGAAAGGCCAAGGAGAACTCGGTTATCTGTGAGCTATCGCGGGTGCGTCTGTAAGTCCTCTAAAGGAGGCTGGCCGTTAGCTGGCTGTGCGCCCTCTCGTCAGAAGTTGGTACTCTGTCCGGCCTTTAGCCCACTCTAGCAGGCAGACACTGGGTCTGGCGTAACTTTCGTCTGGAGGCCGGCGCTCCGTCTGGCTGCAGCCCTCGTCGGGAGGCCCGGCGCGCTGTCTTGCCGTAACTCCTCGTCAGGAGACGGGTGCTCTGTCGGGCTGTAAGCCCTCATTAGGAGGCAGGTGTTTTGTTCGGCTGTAAGCCCTCATAAGGAGGCGGGCGCTCTGTCTCGGCGTAAGCCCTCATCCGAAGGCGGGCGTTCTGTCCGGCTGTAAGTCCTCATCCGGAGACGGGCGCTCCGCCTGGCCGCGAGCCCTCATCGGGTGGCGGGCGATCTGTCCGGCCGTAAGCTTTCGTTAGGAGACGAACATTCTGTCTGGCTGTGAGCCTTCAAGAAGAGGCGGGTGTTGCGCCTGCCTGTTAGTCTTCTCGGGAGGCGGCATAGTGTCTGGCCGTAGGTTCTCTTCAAGAGGCGGGCATTGCCTAGTGGCCGGTATCTTTTGAGGAGCCGGCAATGCGTCTGGTCGTACGCCATTCGGCATGGCTACAGACCCTTAAAGGGGGGCACTTGATTTGGCCACCAGCCTCAAAGAAGGGCTGATGTTTTGTCCGGCAGTCAAGCCTTCTAAAGGAGGCCGGCGCACCGTTTCATTTGCGGGCCGCTGAGAAGGGAGTCCGTATCTTGTTGGTCCCGACCTGTGATAATGAAATCTGTATTAGTCCCTGTGCGTTGGCTCTCGAGGAGATGGTGATGCTCTCCTTATTCTCGTTTATATTTCCTCGCGTACGGGAAAACATTACCAGAGGAACAGAGTCCGTTTATGCTTAGCGGCCCTATCCACTACAGTGTACCTATCACCAGTATCTAGTGTCGGAGCTGCACGCCCTTTCTCTGGCCGCTGACGGGTGCTTGCGGCGCTGGAGCTGTTCCACCGAATATGATCACTATCCTCCATGTGTCCTTGTGGGAGAGGGTTCCGCGTATACACTATCACCCAGATGTGGAGGCTATGTCCTCGGAAGCCAGCGAGTGGGTGACGACACTTGATCCATGTGCACTTTCTTGAGGAATGGCTTATTCTTCCATCCGCACGGGTTATCATTTCCAGTGGTCGTATTGCATTGTGGTTGTTATGCCTGATCATAGGGATTTCCTCACGCGATGCATACTCTGTCTATAAGCTATCAGGGTGGAACGCGAATCTTGCTGGCAAGACGTTGGTTGAAGGGCGAACTTAGTGGCCAACATTAGGGCTTCCGATGATTTCTGCACGTTGGCGTAATCGCTCACGAAGCGCAAACGGCAGGGCCTACCCACGCGTCCATTTCGGTCTCGTGCCTTGGTGGCTTTTGGTAGCTGCTGTGCTATCAGACGGGGGGGAGCACGTCGGGCTGTGAACAGAGGCCTCCCACCGAATAGGGGAGGGGCTATATCGTGCCCGTTCGTTGCTCGCACTAGAGTAGGGGCAGCCTTCAGCAGGAAAGGGGGCAATGGGTGCCTCCTTCACGTGAGGTTGGGTTTGGCTTGCGTCGAAGTATTCTGTCGCGGTTCGCGTTGCATCGTCATTGGGTGGCGGTGTCCTTTCCTTCTACGCGCACCAGGCGAGCTGACGCTCGTCTTCCCCCAACCCCATCAGCTCACTCGTGCACTTTCTGCTCGGCCGTGCCATTACATTGCCAGACGAGACTGGACTCGAATTCGTCCGCCTCGGGAACACGTTCGCTGTCTCCGTGTGTGCCGCGCCTATCAGCGTTATAACATCTGGTGTGGTGATGTAAGTTACGCTGCATGCGCCGAAAAAGTGTGAGCGCGTGATCCGGCTGCGCGACCGTAAATAACTGGTGTAAGGCGGCTGTGGGTGATCGTTGATAAGCAGAGTGAGAACAGATCTGAACAGACTGGGCCGAGTATAGCAATATGATAGCGTTCGAAACAAGGCCCAAGGAAGTATCATCAGGGGATGCGGTACTTATCGTTATTGACTTTTAAATCAGGGTATACGAGGGCATACAGTGTTTATCATCATTGAATTTGAAATCGACGTCAGCACGATGATGACTGCAGTACTGTACATCACGTCACAAATTTGCAATGCATGGACAGCTTTGTAGATCTATACTGTCTTTTTCACAGGCTATAACAATTAGTGATTTACATAACTCAGATTCTTGATTTCAATCGTAAACTACAAACCTCATCCGAAGCCAACTGCTATGTATTCTAAAGTGTCTAGGAGAAATGTCGTTTCGCAACCAGTCTGGGTTGGTGTCGCATTGACCCACGAACTAAATAGTTCCGCTTACCACTTCCTTGACGACGTCCACATCATCTCGGCAACTGAATGGAGTCCAGACCAAGCCGATATTACCCTTTTTGCGGATGCATGTCCCATGGGTCTTGGTTTTTGGTCTCCCTTTCACGAGCTAGGTTTCCAATATCTCACTATTTACGGTCAAAACGAAGGAATCTTCTTCCTTGAAGCACTCGCAGTTCTCTCTGCGTTACATTGGGTGCTCCATTCCTCGGGAGATTCACCTGAAAAGGTGGTTATCTTTACCGACAACGTTGAAACTGTCAATATGTTCAACACCCTCAGAGCCGACAGCATTCACGATCCTATTCTTATCACTGCAATCAACCTGCTCACTCAATTCAATGCGGAACTGCGTGTTCTTCACATTTCTAGCGGAGATAATGTTGTGGCAAGCTGTTTATCTAGATGGGAAAATGCCACAGCGTGTGCGTATGCACCTGGTCTTTCAATTTATCCTTTCATACCTCCTCGACTCACGTCAATCGAGGTCTCATTGTGATTTCATTCTTGATCTTGTACAGATAACCCAAATGTGTTACCTGGATATTTGAGCACCTCGATTACGAATCGATGGACATCCTTGGCAACTCACCAACCATTCCTTCTTCACTGTCTATGTCCGATTCATTATCCAACACCGTCCTTTGTCAACCTCGCTCTTTCGTGTTCAGTCTTTTGTGGCCACGAAACAACGATTTTTAGGTTTCGAAGCATCGAGTATCGCTTCGTTACATGGGATGGCGCTAGCCGTTTGCGCTCTCAATTCTTTCGGTGAGCATCTTGTATTTTTGCCACAGTTTTTTTTTCCCAATCCTTTTCAGTTGCGGCGCTACACTAGTCGTTGGGCTTAACTCTGGCACTTTCTTTTCACTTATCGTTGTTCTTCATATTTTTTATCCCATTGCGAATTACACCACTGCTTTAACAATTCACGCGTTCCCTTTACCACGATTGATTTGTTTTTAGTTTCATATCTTCTACTCACCGGTGATAGGATTTTACATTTTCGCTTCTCTTATATCTCTTAAGCCTTTTATCGTTCATTCTGACATTCCATGCTTGCTGCTTTTTTCACTATGTGTTTGTAGTATTATCGCTACTTATGCGATGTCTCACATTGACTCTGATTCAAATATATCAACTTTATATTCGTGAATTTCGTATCCCAATATTTCAGAAGGCCTGAATTATATGATGTCATTTTTGTACTACGCTTGCTCATAGCATTTTAAACTGACTCAGATCGTCACGTCGACTTGACTCTCGGCACCACTCAAAGAGGATAACAGAGTTGAACAGGCCTCTGAAAGCTCCCCTTAAAGTCTATCCGAAAATTTGGTTGTTTTAGGGCCCAGAATCGCCTACTTTTCGCCTGAAAAATGTAGCATAATCAGTAGCGGCTTCAAGTTGTCGAGCCAGCGGTGATTTTTTGCTGAGGTGCGTGCGTGACTTCCTTTGTCCGAAACTTGGCTATTTGAGACTTGATTAGCGAAATTATTGGCTTTTTGAGAGTTGGTTGTAGGGGATTTTCGGATAAACCTTAGGGGGAGCTTCCGGAAGCCTTGTTGAACTTCTTTCTCGTCCACTTTCCATCTGTGTCAAAACTTCGCCAGCGGACTTACTGGTATAGGCCATTAAATGGCGAGTAATTCATCCCATCTCACCTGGTACGGCGTGAGAATCGATACAGTCTATATCGCATTTCAAAGCGATCTCGAATTGAAGAAAAACAACGACAAGGGCGAACCGAACAGACCGAAATCGGCACACGGGTGATGATGGATACGAGCATATATATGCATCGTTGCCTAGTAGATTCGCAGGTTACATGTGAAACGTGCGGTGTTCCTCTTCGAAGCTTATTCGTAGAGCGCGAACCCAGGAGCAGGGTTACGCTGGTCGAGTTCGACTGTCCGCGTCCGTCGTTCGCCTACTATAGAGGCAAGACCAGAGATTATTACCACCGCAGGTACGAGCGAGGAGATCAGAGAGTACCCGACGCCAAGGACCTGCCATCCTTCAGAGTGGATTGTGGTTGCGGTAAATGAGACAGGAAACCTTTAGCGAAAGATATAAACCGTAATGCCCAGCCAATCTGGTAACTCAGAAATTTCCATCTGATCATAGACTTGACTAGCAGACTCGACTCATCAGCAAATAGGCAGGCGACCGTAGTTCGACTTGCATAATATTGCGGGGAAACATAACACGGTGAAGATATTAGAAGAGATTTGCAGGAGGGCTATGATCGCCTACTCTCCGTTTGTGTGTCACAACCGTGCCAACGGGCTCGATTTCTTCTTTGACGTGCGCTCTAAGTCAACCATGTCATTAGCATTTTAGCCATATGACATCAGGGTTACGGGAATTCGATATCTACGAATCCTTTGATTGATGTAATACATGGAATTTTCATTGAAAATCAGCATAAACTCGGTACAACAACGGTGCGATGGAAAAGTTATGAAAAGATTCAGCGATGAGAGTGGAATTCGAGAACTTTATCGTGTGTGCGGATTGGCTAAATTTCGCGATGTTTTTTAATAGCGTGGACGATATGCATTCGCATGGAAAGTTTATCCTGAGGATAGTAAAGGTCATGTTGAGCATTTTGAATGATAAGTTTCACTTCATCTTGTGTCTTATGAGACATTTCCATGAGCAATGGCTCCATCGCAGGTAGCAGGAGGTCGTACTCCATCCATGATAATTGACCGATGGATAATTGCGTTTCGTCTGTGAGGAAAGACAGAAAATTGGTACTGTTGGCGATAGCATGAATTACATGTAGCACTCTCACCTTCTGGCCAGAACCCTACAGGTACGTCCGAAAGTTGTGCTACAATTTTCTTGAATGCTTGGGTACCATTGAGTAGCTTGCGCAAGCGTTTCGGTACTGTCAGATCTATCCCTTTCGCTTGGAGGCATTTGCGATAGGATTTCCAGAGTTCGTGCCATCCTCGAACGTTTATATTGACACCTGAAATTGAAAGTTCCGACGAGAAGTGGCCATTCAGAAGGGGATCCACTTCCGATTCAGTTATTAAAAGGATTCCACCTGGTCGCTAGATGGACATGATGATCTTGATGAAGTAAGCACCAGATGATGTTTGAGTATTACATACCAAGATATGGACAACTTCTTCCAGGAATTGTGGATAATTCCTGATCTATTATAGTTCGTTAGAGTGGGGTTTGAATTGTGAGTGGCGAGACTTACTCCATGATGCATGGACTGGATGTCATAAGATGTGTCAGTTGAAAAATTTCAGAGCGATACGTCAGTCGTCTCACCCTTGCGTGAATTACATTGAAGTAATCATCTGGATATGGTATGTTTCGCTGATCGAAGTCACATATTTCGAACCTAATGTATATTCAGAAGCTGACCTTCTAGTGATGCCGCAATCAAGATACCTACCAACAGTTGTAGGGAACAAGCCTTCCGTTCACAGAACCACGCTCAGGCTCTCAAATAACTGTGCTGAAATAGATAATGACTCACCGTGTCTGGATGGGTGCCAAATCTGCTCCGATTACTTCGACATCAGGAAATTCATCTGCGATATCGATGGCCCTTGAGACAAAGTAAACAAAAGATTTCAGCGGTACTGTCGAAGTATAATGATGGATGTGACCTGCCAAATGCCTCCACCAGTACCTATGTCGAGTATCCGAGCTGGTCTCATGTGCCGAGAATGGCCAATCAGCTCTTTTACAGGGCCGACGTAATTCTTTCCTCCCATGATCCAGTTGAGGACTCTGTGATGGAGCTCTGATCGCTGCAGCATCTTTGAGATGCGTAATGAGCATGGGTGATAAGGTATACATACCTTAACTTCATCTTCGTCAGCAGGAAGGCTATAGCGGCAATTTGTCGCATTCATCTGTAATGTCGCAATTTAGTGTCAGTTAAATGGAAACTTGAAACCCATTCGTGCTTCTTACCCTACGTCCGAATTTCTCAGTGAAAAACCTAGAGTCGTCTTCGCCGACAAATTCGAACTCGTAATCTTCTACTGAAGTTGAAACATGCTTGCGTTTTGCTGACATTGAATAGATCAGGTGGGTTTTGTTGAAGGAGGAAAATGAATGCTGGTCGAAGAAAGAAGTTATTGATGACTGAAGAATTTTGAGGCGGTACGTCGATACTTGGGGACGCGATTTCTACATCTCCCGATACGTTTCTAAACGGCAATATGTGGCAATTGTGCACTTGGTGTACCAATACCATATTATCCAGTTTTATGATGACTGAAATGTCGAGCGCGAACCGCTAAAATGTGCCAACATGCAACCACAAATCGACAAGTTCGTAGCGGATGCAAACTTGCACTTTGAGCAATATTTAGGAGAGCGAAAAATAATCTGTGCGTCCAAACAAGATTAGCTTTAGCGTAGAAATCTCTCACAGATCGACTGGACCTGCAGCTAGTTTGATTTGGTTTACAAGCCGATAAGCAAGGTTATTGTGAAGCTTTTACCTGCCTTGTTGTATCTTGAAGAAATTTTCTGTGTAATATTGATCGATGGATATAAATCATTGACAGAAGTCTTACTACAAGTGATGGGTAGCAAGGATAGTGACAATTTCGTGCAGGTTTTGCGATGTTTGAATAGAGGACCTGGTTCGCAGACTAGTCCAATCTGAACACGTGTTATGGATCGAATCTGGGTGAGGGTTGGAGTATTACCAAATATATTGGTTCAGTTTGATCTCAAGCAGTGGCACCGCTGCAACACGTCACTTAAAAGCTCCAATGCCGTCACGGTTCTGGAAGGGTGCAAAGTATCTCGTGTTATACAAATAGTGGCGAACCAACTCGTGACTTCTTGAAAGACCATTCACGATCAGTGGTGTTGTGTTGGCATCGAAAGGAATGAAAATGGCAACAGCAAGAAGCGACAATGATGACACGGCGCCGTCAATTGCTAACGTTCGGGGGGCTATATTTTTCCCTGATCGCCGGAATCCTTTCCTATGGTGAGAAGATCGGGGGCCTAGTCTCTGACAGTCCGGATGAATCGGAAAACATCAGCAGCCATAAACTTAGATTTTGTGATCTACGCACGGCATGCAGTAACGAGTGCCCTGTTATAACTCGATGGGATCTGGCGGTTACTAACCCTTTTCGGTACAGTTCCCGAGTCTAAGCTGGCGGCGGCCCGCCACAATTCCTCCTGGCTCTCCCGCCGCATAACAAAACTCCTTCATGCTCCATGCTGCTCTCGCACCCTTCTCTGACATTTTATTAAACCGGGACAAGTTCTATTGTTGCCACTTCATAAGTGGGCTCGGGTTTGAGAGATTTCGCATTATTCTTGAGAATATTATATAGGGTGCTTTCTTCAATGGAATGGCGGAGGATTTTGCTGATAGCTTGAGTACTATACTTGGAGGTGAGATCTTGATTTTATCACTCTGTAGAGTAGCCAGCGGTATCCAAAAGCCTCTCATGCCATGCTCTACATATAACATATTTCCAATATATGATTTTATGACCATATCAGCGGCTAAAATTCATTAATGAGCCTCAGTACCTATCTTGATACCTCTTCTAAATATTACACCCAATACAGAGGCAGATTCATTCAGTAGAACATGGATACTTGGACATGTAGGAGCACTGTGGCGGGCCCGCGTTTTGACAGGCACAAAGGGGCTCGTCTGTTTTGGGTATTGGCGCACGACTTTGGCGGGAGCATTACCAAAATCAGCTTAGCGCCTCCGACTCGGAGTTATAACAGGGCACTGTACACTCCACGGCATGTTCATAATGGTTCACAGTGCTACACTCCTTGAAGAATTTCCTAGGGAATATTAGCCCAACTCAATTTTGCTGCGCGACGTTGCTGCGAAAACCCGACAGAACGGGACTGATCCCCAGAAGTACCGATCGATTGCCTGATTGAGTCGCACACTCGAGCAGCAGCATCGCAGCAGCGCAGCAGCTCTCGACGATGTTTGCTATGTTCGAGCTGCCCTCAGCGGAGTTCGAAGTCTTTTACCATTTTTGCAGTGCTCCTCTATGCATTTGGGCATCCGGACCTTGTGCGCATCACATCGGCAGTAGATATGGATGAAGAGGAAGCAATGCGGTGACACAAGCAGCAGTGCACTCAGTTTTGAACTGTTGCCTATCAAACCTCACGACCGCTTTAGGTCGGATCACCGCATCGCAAGGCATCGCAATAAACATCGCGAGCAGTGAAATTGAGTTCGACTATTCTCCACCAGCGCATTCGAGCACTTTGGTTGCTTGTGAGCACCAAAGGTCACGAAAGAGCCGAAACCAAATGAGGAACCCAGAGTTACTGTATACCTTCGTGATTATCACCTCGCATCTGAAATACAGAAGCACTTACGCTTTGTGCGCCGCACATCAGTGATGTTCGGTCAAGATCCCGCGGTCACGGTCACGGTCAACGGTCATGCAACCGCCGCGCAGCGGTCGTTGACCGCTACTTACGTTATGACCATTGGCAGGGGCAGTTTCCTAAAGCGGTCGGCTTTGCTTGTCCCGTCACCAGGCGCGCTTCCGCCACCACACATGCATCGGTGTTCGCAGCGTCGATTCGGACGCGCGTCCGCTCAAAACGTCGAGCCCCGCGCTTAGCCCTGTGCCCCCTTTGAAGATGGAGCCCACCGCCGTTTGTGTCAACGTCGCCAGCGCAAGCCTTTGGCCAAATATGTACACTTGCACCTGGGGCTGGGTGGCGAAAGTGAGAGCATGGGCGGCAGGGAGCTGAGTGAAATCGAAATAATTGAGAGAGTCTAAAACAGCGAGGGAGCGAGCCACAGTGCCCGCCGTCAGCCGTTGCCTCATCAGCATACACAAAAATGCCTCAATCAATCCGATTTTATTTTTGACCCAATTATCTGCGCGCTACAACTGCTCGCCATCGCCTTTGATGAAACAGTTCAATGTCATGTAAGCCGTTTGTCTCAAAATAAAACCCAAGATGCATTAAAACACTTTATTCCATGAAAATCTGCAAAAAAATGGAATGGTAGGGTGGTGAGCAGAGCTGTATAAATTTAATGAATCACAGGCAGCACAGGCAGCTGGGCACTACAGCCGCACCACAGGCATTTGTGCCAGACGTTGGGGCAGGGAGAATCAAAATAGAGTTTAAAATAACATGACACTAAAATTAAGGCCAACCATCCTCGTACACTCATCTACTATCATGCTTGCCAGGCATTCTTTCTGCCCCAACGCATAAGAAGAAGGCTGCCATTCATCCTGTTCTCCAGCTTTACAATATTATAACAGTCCATCACACTTTATATACACGTGACCATGTTCGTTTCCTGTGGCAAGTAGACTCTGTATCTTTTGTCAAGCCATCCAATCTTCACTTTCAACATCCAATGTATCTTTCATATCACCGATTTTCTCCTCACCAAGACCTAGGTGGAGGAATGTCCAAAATAAAGTAGAATCATCCGGAGGTGCTGTTGGCTCGTCTGAATGATATTTTCCATCACAAAATAAATGCCTGTAGTGCCCGCTCAGGTCACTATCAAATTTAGGTTTTGGATCTATAACTTCCTCTTATTCTGGGGTCCGTAGGTTCAGAGATAAATGTTGGTAGGGGCAGTGACCTCAAAATATACGGAGAAGTGGCACTCCATGCACAATTCATTGGCCAATAGCTTGTGGTCTATTGCCATGAACGACAAACCCCCTGCAACTTGAGGTTAGTAAGCACAAACAGTGTTTTACCACTACGAGCTAGAGAAACTAAAAATGAGAACGACATGGAAATATTTCAAAATCTAGCAGTGTGGTGCATACAAAGGCGCTGGAGAGTACCGAGAGGGAGAATGTGGCTACACCACCAAGTTGTATGTACATGTTTGTGTTATGCGCTTAAGCCACCAAAAGCGCTCTGAATAAATCATCACTTTTACCTTCACTTTTCAGCGTTTCAGTGTCTCGACATAGCTAGAGAATAAAGCGAGCATTCAAGGTTTGGGTTTTTGCCTCTCGCAAAGCATGTTTGGTCTTGGAAAACCTCGACTACGCTATGACTTGCTCGTTCTTACCCTCAGCTCTGTCTGACTGTCTGGCACTCGCTACACTATCTTTTTGATTGTTTGCTACACCGATGACTGTCACAAGCGGCGTGATTTGTGTGTACCTAAAAGCTTTTACATCAGGCATTTGTTGCATCTTGTGTGAGTACTATGACTGTTAATAAGCTAAGTTCAACATGGCCAGATGCTGAGGATCCTTCTTGGACACCCCATTTTTTTGATCTGCCACTCTGCACCCTTCTTGTGTGAATATGCAGAAATATGTGGATGATTGGAAATGTGGCTAAAAAGCAACTGAGATTTATAAAAATTACAGAGACTCTTGTGGCTACCAAGTGAATGGAATCATCTGGGGTTGTTGCTAATTTATATTACAGTTATAAAAAGCACTTAGTTTTAGACTATAGAATCATATGTTTATTGGATTCTTTTGCTTTTTGGTTGCAATGGACATCTTACGATAAAGCCACCATAGCCACCAAGTGGTTTGCAGGGCACGCAGATGACAATGTATCTTATGGGGACATTGCTTTGAAGAAGTAGATGGAATTTGAGCCATTGAGGGATTGAAAATATCCTATTTAGTATTAGTTATGCCAATACAGATGCATATACAAATTGTAAGACCCAAAAAATTGATTATTGTTGTGAATGCCAACTTTGTAGCAGCCACCTGGTGCATCGGTGCCTATGTCATTCACACGCCACACAAGCCACCTGGTGGTTGCGGTGGCTCTATTGCAAGTAATTCAATGCATTACATTTCTTGACTCGGACTTACCTATGCTTGCACTATACTAAAATATTGTCATAAACTTAATTATCTGACACATCAATTCATTTCGTATACTTCTACAGTAAAGTGTAGGTTTCTCTGGTTAGGGTTGATTGAACACGTTTCTTAGAAATTCTGCCCGAATATTGCAGTACAGTAATGGTTCTAGACTTGCCAAGTCGGAACCTTTAACTGGAATCGCCGCCTTTACGACATTTATATTATGACACGTAAAATTTAAATATGGAGTATGTTCATAGCACAGCAATGATCTGCGCTTCCCAAACTATATTTCCTCAATTTATAAAGAACCACGGCAATGAAAAACGGTGTCACCATCTCCACGCACTCCAGTCAACTACCCCGCTATGAATACTTCCAATGCAAATCATGATTTCTTTGTCAACTCTATCATCGATATCAGCAACATCGCTGTGTCTGACACTGATGCTGCCATTACCGACGATTCTATTCCGCACTATCTTTCACTTCCTCCTCCTTATTCATCTCCTCTTAATTCAACTGTGTCTACCAGTCTACCACACTACACCCCTCCTTCTGCTCCTCCTTCTTACTCCAATGCAACTGCAAACCTAGCAAATGCATTTCCTGTAAGCTCAAACACACTGTAACTCCAATCATCGTGCTGATGTATAATGGTCTTGTAGAACAGTACCAGGGTTTTCTACTGGGATGTAAATGGAACGATTAAGTATGGGACCGTTCAAGGGACTGAACGTACAGCAGATGTACGTATCTCACCATCGTTTCGACCACTCGCTCTAATGATAACTGCAGGGCACCCAAATTGTGCATGTAAAATTGGACGACGGAACCCCAGTTCACCTACCGTACGTAATAGCAGTCAAAAACTGTACCTCACTCATGACTGAAATTTAATATTCGCCCAGAGTCTCCAGTGTGTCCAAAGTACGGTAAAATGGGAAGCCTTGATATGATAGGAAATGATATGACTTGCTGGACCAGAAATAGATCCGTATATCGTTTTGTATGTCCTGTGTATA
This sequence comes from Athelia sp. TMB, assembly GCA_014898675.1. Lineage (NCBI taxonomy): Eukaryota > Fungi > Basidiomycota > Agaricomycetes > Atheliales > Atheliaceae > Athelia > Athelia sp. TMB. The sequence goes on along the minus strand of JACXVL010000285.1, from coordinate 29,575 downwards.
ACTTTCCTTGAAGAACAACATAAATTTGCTGGAAAAATGCTAACTTTGTGAGTGTAAAAATCGAATCAAGACTCCAAATGCTATATATAATTGTGTGTCAGCTCAGATCTCACGTATCAACTTGATATTTACCTTGGTTATTTTGTTACCAATGCCTAGCAACGTGAAAATCTAATAACCATACCATTGAGTATTGCAGTTGACAGCCAAAAATAGTATATGATTGCAATCCTGAGTTCATCACTTGTGTTAGAGCCATTTGAACTGGGTCACACAAATGATTCAGAATACCATGAAAACCTGCTTTTTTTGGAAATTTAAACTTTATGGACTGAGACAGAATTCAGAACTTACGAATGATCGTGGATATTCCTTCGGTGTTAAGCTGTGCTTGTGCCTGCACCTCGATAGGAAACAAAATAAAACGCACAGATGAAATCAAGCATATGAATGGAAGAAATAAACGTGATTCAGATGCAAGGTCAGATGCAAGGTCAGAAGGGAAGGAATCAATGATCAGGATGTATATCTCAGCTTATTATATTTCACATCGGACCATTCCGGAAATGCCATCGTTTCCGAGAACGGGAGTTCTTCTTCGGTTTGACGAGTTGCTGATCGATTGCATCAGAAAGCGCGTGAGTGTGCTACTGGGTATCCAGTAACGTCCGGTAGCCCGATAGCTGGATAAGACATCCCCCGTTTACGTAGCGCTACATAGCGCTGCGCCAAATCTAAATAGCATTTAGTAGTATTGTGTAGAGCCGCCCTACAGTTTCAGTAAACTTATTGACCAGTGGAAAAAATATGCTCTGTAGAGTCAAAGAGGTTGTGGTAGCGAGCGGTAGACGCAAAAGCAGGTATGATACATTGAATACAATATCGCCATCCACAAATGGCACCAGATGACTGCGACTCGACACGGCTCTTTTGTAAGCAGCGAGACAGGACTCGGAAAGCGAGAAGGGTGGTCAGAGGAAGGGGATGGAGAGCTTGTCGTAGCTGTTGTTGGGTTACCACAGTCAATGTCGATGTCGTAGTGTTCGATGTCATTACCGTTGCGGCAATGATTAAGTGGAGCCATGGTGTTAGTAACAGAAATGAGAGCGGGACGGGGCGCACTGCCAGTGGGGATAAGTCGACGTGTAGGAGATATAGTGGTATCGATATGTCACAGCTATTTGGCAAATTAGTAACGTCGAAGTGTGCAGCCGCTGCAATTGGCATATGAGACAGACCTCAGGGCGGAACGAACTGATTGCCTGTGGGTCTTCCTCTTCCGACTTAAACTCTTCAATCTCGTCGACATCTATGGATAAATCATTCAAGTGGTTAAAATATCTGACGAAGTAACTATCCTTGTACGTTGGTTGTGCCGGCCTTAGCCACCTTCAAGTATTTCTTCATTTTTTTGAACGCCTTCTCCAGCTTTTCGATACCCTCCACTTGCTGGGCTACGTATTCATATCAGTAAGAAAAAGAGCCGCTATGAAAGCAGAAAGAGAGTTTTAACCAGGAAAAATGGATAATCGGCGGGAAAGAGGAAGGGGGGGCTGAATCAGTTGAAGATGTCGAGATGGAAGATGTGCAAGACCCACCTGTTCGGCCCGCCAGTCCAATTTGCCCTACGGTACACTCGCCAATCAGGAACGATCGTGGCGGGAGGGTTGAGATGGATTGAGACATATCCTGGATCTGCAGAGGCTACCATAGGGATGGGTTGGAGTGATTTCTCAAAGCTTCGCAAGCAGCAGAGAGCAAGTAGAGAGATTCTTTGTGCATCTTTCAAAGATCGGGACAAATAGGAATGGATACTTTGCAATGTCGGGCACAACGCAACGGACGAAATTCTCAAGCTCCCGATTGTAAACCATTAAATTCTAGTCGGGATACGAATCATTCACTCACTTTTAACAGCTATCTCAAAAGATGGACCCGTTCTTCAAGAAAGATCGATCGCTCTACCAAAAAATCAACGCTCTTCCCCTAGCTTTCGAATGGATTTGCGATACGTTAAAGTGAAGGGAGACCGAAAGGACAGACAGAGGAGGTCGCAATGTAAGACACTGCAAATGTGGAGGTGTGATCCTGTTGAGTGCATTAAGGAGTTGATGGGAAATGAAGCCTTCCAAGATAGGATGCGCCGGAGAGGGTTTATGAAGATGATGAAAGAAAGTCTCGTGTATCTGATGGAGACACAGGTCAGTATCGCTCAATGATTGATCACGCGCCGAGAGAAAGTTGACTGTCACCTTTACGGAACAAGTTCGAACCTGGAGCTACGATTGCCGCTGTTATCTTAGCTTCGGATAAGTCTCACCTATCTATGCTCTCTGGCGACAAACAAGCACATCCAGTGTATTTGACAATCGCCAACATTGACAAGTCGACTCGCCGCAAGCCATCTGAGCGAGCCATAGTCTTACTGGGTTACTTGCCTGTCACGAAGCTTGAGTGCTTCAGCACAAAGAGGAATCGCTCATGCGCCGGTTATCAGATATTTCACGACTGTATGACGAGACTGCTGGTCCCTCTGCAGACAGATAGTGATTTGGATATGCGGTGTGCCGATGGTTGCATTCGCTGCGTCTTCCCGATTCTATCGTCTTTTGACAAGCGTCATCGCACGGCATTGTCACACGCGGCTGGTGGTAGTAAGTGCGATGTAATCGGTGCCAATCATTTTGATACCTTTACATGTCAACACGATGCTATCTGCCTATGGCCATTCTACAGTCTTTCCCTATTACTACAGCTACAAAAACGGCGCATCTAGGCTTAGTGGAATTCACAATATCAACTTATATTTGATGGAAAGCTTCGCCTGCAATAGCAAGGTCAATTTACATCAAGTACAAATCTCGAGTTGCGCGGAGTAGCCCGTAAGCGAGGAGATGAGAGATTGAACGCCCATATACATTGAATGCGTGTGAGTCGCATTGAACCATATCCAATCTACTTAAGCTGACTAGTTGAAAAATTCCGTCATCTACAACTCTCCAAAACGCTTTCCTCCTCTATGTCTCGAAGCTCGTTTAATCGTTTAATCTGGATCGGGGACTTGACCCCACATCCTACCATCAACATACCCGAAATTGTCCCTAATGACCGACGCCGACTCCCCAAGCCTCCCCCATTTATATTCAATAGCAGCACCCAATCTACCGTGCAATGTTGATACGAAGATATAACTCCGCCGCTCGGAGTCGACTTCGCTCTTATTCTTGACACGACTTCGTTTTCATTGTCTCCGCCAAATCTACAGTCCAATGGCGTTAAATACCTTAATCACTATCCCATCCCATATCTTTTCTTCAACTTACGCTGCTCGACTTCTTCGGTAAGCAGTTACGGCGATACACTTGGCCGGCAGTAGTCGTAATTTGACGTCGGGCGTCTAAGGGCAGCTTTGGCTTCGCTAACATGACCAAGGACCTTACGCAAATACAGAAGGCTTGGCGCACAGCAAGCAGTAGGATTTGTTCTCATGTGCCACTGACATGATTAACATCGCACGCCGTACCTTTTTTGGAGAACCGATGTCCATCGATGGAATGAAGTGCTTCCTATGGCCACAAAAGTTTCATCTCGTAGTCAAAAGTCAGGAGGCAGCTTCGAGCCGTGATTTGGTATGTATTCTAAGCTATCTACTTCATGATCAGTTGAATTCTTATCCGTCTCTCCCAAGCGATATGGCCTTTATCTGAATGAAAGCTTTTCTTTTAACGTTGATGTGTTAGATATTAAAGTGAGTACCGATAAGTCTAGTTCCATTATTCAATCCAAGCCAAACCTGGTCCTTTAATCCACGTACATAATGGCATCCATCAGTGTCTGCCAGACCGCCGACCGTCGCATACAACCAAATGAAAAGAATACCGGCCTTTGCAAACATTTCCAAGTGATCTCACGAAACTCGCACCTTGTTTCCCTCGAGGTTGAGCAGATTTCCTAGGACCCCAAGAGCAGTTCAAGGGCTGAGGATGAGGCATTAGATGCAATCTAAAAGCATGATAAAGTCAAGTTATCCACCCGTAAATGAAAGCAAGAGCAGCGCGCTCGTAATAAAGTCAAGGTAAGGTTCCATATTATCGTATCAATAATCTACTGATCATTCTTACGAGTCTATTTAGTGTGTCCTTAACTTCCCCTTTCCTGCTTCGTCTGACTTTATAAAGCTCGGCAACAAATGAATGACAGTGGTACACTGGCCATCGTTACGGCGATGCTAATAATGACTCTCGTTATTACGATGCTTCAAGACACCGGCATTATTGATATGTTGCTACCCACGTAGTAGGAGATTGCGAGTCCCGCAAAAGGGCGCGAACGTCATACTTGAGTTCATGGTGCATGTCTTATTTTCCCTCCTCGTTGCGAATATTCTGACTAACAGTGTGTATCGCTAGTTACACCAAAGCATTAATGACGTGTAGCCGTAGAGCTTCATCGGAGAGCAATGCGCTTAGACAGGCAGCGACTAGTATTCTCCTGCATTGTTTCGGCTGCGGCCATAAGGATGAGAATACCAGTGTCCCTAGCCTCAGCGGAGGACGACGGAGATGACAAAGTGGGAATTTTCAGTGATGACATCAAGGTGAGGATTTGCTGACGGCTGAGTAAAGATTTGAAACGCCTTGCAAATATGCTCTAATCTCCGACCCTTCAATTTTAGAAATGTCTTCCGTCCAACCGAACACGTGACGAGACAGCTCAGCCACTTCGCTGATAGTTTAACTCAGCCGAACAGGCTGTATCAAGCACCTGACAGGTCAATATCAACATGTGATTCAAACATCATCAGATACGGACCTCAACAACCGATAAGATGAAGATGATATATATTGCTTTGACCATTACAGTGTATTATCGCGCGAAACGCATTCTATTCCCGACAACACAAACCAGAACAAACGCTTTTCATACATGAACGACGCTGTTGGACCTTTCTGCGAGTCTGGTATCGAAAACAGTATGCAGGATTTTGAAACCATGGTGGGACACGATGGTTGCACAAACCCCAATCGTAAGCAAAAAAAACACACAAGCGCACTGATCTCTTTCTGTGAATATGTATATACTCAAATTCTGACGTTAGAAATTCCCGTCGCGCGATCTGCTTGGAGTGAACGTCATCAATCTTCAACCCCAGAAGCTGGGCCTTCTCGGGCGACAATAACTCAATGTTCGACTTCGCGTAAGTGATAATATCCCATTCTACCACCCTGCCACTGATGTTGTACTACCAACTTTCTTTTTATTTTCGGAAATTCGTCGACTTGGTATGTATCGCTTGCTGCCGAAAAAAAATTGTTATGTCTATCAGTTTGCGAAGTCGACGCTGGTGCTATCTACGAGCAGTCGATTGATGACATGTCAGTAGACATCGGCGACGCGGCCAACTCGGATTCGAGTCACGAAGACCTTGAAACTGGCAATCCTCGCGGTTCAAGATTCCTTGTGCATAATTTAATAATCAACGGCGGATCAGGGGTTCGCACCAACATTTTCTCATCTTCAGATGATTCGATTGCCATACTCTCTTCAATGCACGGTTTACCTGTTCAGCTTTTGACTTATGATCAATGTAGAACCACGCTACTAAGGCACATAATTACGGGATGCTGCTACGAACATGACAATAATACTGAAACTGGTCGATATCCTGATGTGACTGCTTGTAAGCATGTTTCCGAAGGGTTCTCGTCTGCAGACAGTATAGCGATTTTTGTCATTCAGGTTATTATAGAGAATCGGGAAGCGGCGAGCTTATTTCGTCTTCGGCAAATGACGATTGCGATGGGACTAGCGGTGGATGCGCAGAGCGGTCTTGCTAGAGCTAAGCGCAAAGCCTTCTGCAATGCCATGATTAAACGGAAATCTGTTCTCGAGACTCGAGATTCGTCATTCTGTTACGATCTTGCGGATCTGTCCCGTGTCTCTAAAAGGGCTGAGTTGGTGGCCGTGGCTGTTTTGCATAATATAGAACTTCCAGCGACTTTCACAACCTCTGTTATAAGAGATGCTATAGAGGCACATATAGCTGGCGGAAACTGTGTTAAGAGCGAATTCGAATTCGCTTGTAAACGAGTGATTGAAGTTCATGCCCCGTCTCGTGATACAGCGGCTCCCTATCCAGAAGATGAGCGGTTATTAGACTTGCGTATCAATATCCTCAAGACTTTGGAGCCTAAGCTAAACACTGTACCTTTGAAAAGGCTTCTTGTCTTGAATGGAGTCGCGTTCAACGAGAATGACTCCGTCAGAGCTCTAAGACGAACATTAAGACAATATATCATACGTATCACAAAAGGGAAACAGATATCGGCTGGCGAGAAAACAGTCGAAAGATGTGCAAAATTGGCATCATCATGGCCGTCGATCCCAAGCGAAGAGCATAAAAATAACTTGATCCGCCGCTTTAGAGAAATGACGTCGAAAGAAGCCTTGTCCACATTTAGCTGTGCAGTGTGTGCAGAGGAATGTCCTCGTTCCGTCATGAAAGAAGTAATCGCGAGTGACCCTATATTGCGAATGCTTCAATATCCAGATGATTCGAACGGCACTGAGATGGGAGCATCTAGCTGGCTCGATGAGACGTGTCTTGCACCTCCAATGCCGTTTGAAGATGGAGAGTTGGGCGGACTATTGATCAATCCGTTAGGTGTAAAGTGCGATCTAGATGGAACAACCACATTATCCATTTGTCATACGTGCAAACGAAGCCTAACGAGCGGGAAGCTGCCTGTTTTGGCACTAGCCAACTATACATATCTGGGGCCTGTTCCCGAGGAACTCAAGTCGCTTACTGTAGTAGAAGAAGCAATGATTTCCCGTTGTCGAGCTAAATACACAGTATTGCACCTTCTAGATGACGCAGCGTTGAAGTTAACCGGGTTGCAAAGAGGTATGAAGGGACATATAATCGTATTTCCTCAACGACCGTCAGAGCTCGCAAAAATGTTGCCACCCTCCGTAGATGATCTAATAACACCCATATGTGTAATTTTCACGGGTTCCGAGAAGCCGACCGAGGAATGGTTGCGTACAAAGGCTACTCCACTTATTGTCCGTCGAGAGAAGGTCCGAGCTGCATTGGAGTGGTTGAAGTTACACAATCCGCTCTATAAAGATGTAAAAATTAATCATGCCCTTTTGAACGATCTGAAAGATACTCAATTGTTGCCTGTTCATGTCGAGCATATACTGCCTACTGCGAGCAACGAGATTTTGACTTCGGGTTATAGTCCAAGTGAGATAACGGACCATGAGGTTCCTGACGAAGTGCACCACAATTATCAAGGGTTTAACAGGGTAGTCGTCACGGATGTCGATGTAAATGCGCCTCCCCACGTCCTTAAGGCGGCAGCACTAAAGCATTTCAAGAAATACCGTGGAGATTATATTGACATACCTCATGATCCAATTCCCTGCAGAGAATTCGAACAACCAAACTTATTTCCGATGCTATATCCATCGTTATTTCCGTATGGCCTAGGAGGCTTCGAAGATAGTCGAAGAACTTCCAAATTATCGTTCCCCATACACGTGAGGCACCTGCTGAACTTATCAGACCGACGCTTCCAAGAGCATTACTCTTTTCCGTTCATCGCGTTTAACATTATACAGCGAAGAACTGTGCTCCTGCACGCTAGCCTTAAGGTGAAAAGATCCGCTTTCGAGCGCGTAGCTAAAGGGTTTGCCGGTGTAACGGCTGAAGCTATAGGTGCAGTCAGCGAACGACTAGCCAATGGAGATTATAAAACTTACAACAACGAAGCTGAACGAAAAGTGATATCGCTTATGAAAGAAACGAAGCTGGCGTGTGCTCGAGTTCCTGGATCGGCCGCAGCCAAGGCCGTAATGCGAAATGAGATTAGAGGAATAATGATAGACCGAGGTATGCCAAGTTTCTTCATTACCATCAATCCTGCCGATAACTTCAGTCCTATCGTTAAGTTCCTATCCGGGTCTCAGATAGATGTAGATAACATGATGCCTGCAGACGTTCCGAGCTTTGGTCAAAGTTTGTTGATAGCACGAAATCCGACAATCGGCGCTCGATTCTTCAATATCACTATCAAAGCGTTTATTTCGGCGTTGCTAGGTTATGATCCTCGGCAAATCGACACTTCAGGAGGTGTGTTGGGAGTGGTTAAGAGTTATTACGGTTGCGTCGAAGCACAAGGTCGTGGTTCGTTACATTGTCATATGCTTGTATGGGTAGAAGGCGCTCTTGGTCCAGATGAAATCAGAGCAAAGGTGACTGGGGAAGCAAGCAAAGAATTTACGGACAAGTTGATCGAATATTTGGATGATTTGATATCCAATCACGTACCTGAAATCCCTGAACAACTCGAGGCGACTGATATGTCGCGGTTTCATACTTCCTGCACGCGAGGGTTCCCGCTGGATCGTTCAGATGAAAACGAAAAGTACAGACGGCAAGATATGCATCAACTCGTCAAGGATTGCCAGATTCACAAGCACACGAAAAGCTGTTTCCAGTATTGCAAGTCTGGCGAGCCGCGCAATTGTCGATTCGATCTGGACGAAACGAACACGTGTCAGCATACTTCTATAGACCCCGATACAGGAGAGATATGCTACCGACGGCTTGATGGAATGGTCAATAACTTCAATGCTACGATACTGGAAGCCATTCGATGTAACATGGATATCAAATTTATAGGATCTGGTGCTTCTGCGAAAGCTGTATTATATTATATCACTGATTATATTACAAAAACTGAATTAAAGGCTCATGTCGCATTTGCAGCATTACAACTCGCAGTCGAAAAATTGGGGGAACATAATCCAACTGATGATGATACGGTAATGCGTGCTAAAAAGCTAATTCAACGATGCGCGATGGCCATCATCTCAAGACAGGAACTACCTGCTCAAACGGTTTGCATGTACTTGTTGGGATTTGAAGATCACTTCACAAATCACAAGTTTCAAAATTTGTATTGGCCTGGTTTTGAGAGGTTTATAGAATTGGAAATGCCAAGTCCTCAGTGTGACCTGACTAGCTCAGGACGTGATGAAACTGAAACCGAATGTGTAGAAGATTCGGTCGTAGAGCAGCATGTCCTGGCAACTGCACGCGAAACCGAGCGCGGATTGTATACTAATCACGATGAGGGTGATAATTCCGATAACGCCAACAGCAACCTAGATGCAGATAAAGATGAAGAAGTTAACATAAAATTGAACCCACGCACAGGTGAACTGACAGCGTCAACAAGTCAGGTTGCTGATTATCAACAACGAGATATCGCATTGGAGCCAATTTGCGTTTGGGATTTCGTGGCTAGATTGACGAAAATGACTAAGTCTAGCCACGATAAAGAATCAGGCAACTTGAAACGAGCGAATGAATCTGCTAGATCAGTGGACAATTCTTCGCGAGAGCGAGGCGAAACTTACGAAGACAGCTACTCAGATTCGACATTTCTGAACGACGATACCCCCTCTTTCCAACCTCACGACAATGATACAGAAGAAGATAGAATAAAAATGTTTGATTTTGACGACTTCATGTCATGCGATACGCGTAGTCGTCCGACCTTCAGTTTCACAGATTGTCATAATGATGCAAAAACGCACATAATGCGAATGGTTAAACCCGTGGATAGAATGATTCCTGTACCAATCGGTCCTGGAATTCCGCGACGCAACAATGAGAAGCTTAAGGAAAAATATAGCAGGTTGATGTTGATATTATTTAAGCCGTGGAGGCATGCTAGCGACTTGAAAGCTCCTGAAGAAAGCTGGACTAAAGCCTTCGATTCGTACATGACCTATTGCCCTTTAGATCAGAAGCGAATCATGAATAACATGCAGTTACTTCACGAGTGTAAAGACAGTCGAGACAATCATTTCGCGAGCAGACAAAAGCGAAAATCCAAAACTCAACTTATCCCTACCGAAATTTCGGCTTCAACGATAGATGACAGCTTCAACCTGGCAAATAATGGTGATGAAGAAGCATTATTGAAGAGCCTGGAAGAAATATCAGGAACAAGATCAGGATGGCGAACGAGAGACAGACTAGTAGTTTCAGAATGCATGCGCCATGCCGAGCAAGTGGGAGTATTTGCGAGTAAAAGACGTCGAAATGTTCAAGAATCGAAACTCGACGATCCACTGGAAGATACTACCGTACACGACAATCTGGTCGAAGATGTCTGGCGAAAAGCTTACGAAGTCAGGAAAGATGCATGGAAAAAGAATGTTGCTACGCATGACGAAGACGCGCTAGACGAACCGGTTGTTAGCTCTCATCCAAGAGTAGCATCCGTGACCAACTTGCCTTCCAGTCACTCAGCGCACGAAACTAATGTTCGCGATGCTTCGCTTCGAGCCAGCTGTTTTGCTTCGGATCCAACACACGAAGTGTCAATCGACGACATGATCCAAGAAATGAATCTAAACACGGAGCAAGCTCGAGCGTTCCGAATCATTGCTTCCCATAGCACAGAGAAAAACGTTGAACCTTTGAAAATGTACATCGGCGGAGCGGGAGGCACAGGAAAGTCACGAGTTATTGACGCTCTTAAAGAATTCTTTGTTAGACGCGAAGAGAGTAGACGCTTCAGATTAGCGTCATTTACGGGAATAGCAGCAAAAAACATATCTGGATTGACACTCCATGCGGCTCTTTGTCTTGGAAACCCTCACAAAAAAGACGGCGGTAACAGCGACAAACGAAAAAGAGATCTTGCTGCCATGTGGCATGGTGTAGATTATCTATTTGTCGATGAAGTTTCTATGGTAGGTTGTCAGTTAATGTACAAGATTAGCGAAGCACTATCGGAAGCCAAAGGGAGCAATTTACCGTTCGGTGGGGTGAATGTTATTTTCGCCGGAGATTTTGCTCAATTAGGGCCTGTGCTTGCTAAACGAGCATTCGGATATATAAATCCATCTGCGGTTGGAACGATGGCAGGACAACATGATATTTTCGGGAAGTTATTATGGCTGTCTGTCTGTACTGTGGTGATTCTGCATCGTGTGATGAGACAAATTGGCCCTGGAGCTGACCAGTTTATCAGTTTACTATCTAGACTGAGAGAGGGGAAGTGCACCGACCGTGATTATGAGACCTTAGAAAAAAGATTGATTAGCAAGGTGAAACCGGACCTGGAAAGTAACGAATGGTCAAACGCTTCTATCATAGTGTCTGATAATGACGTAAAAGATGCCATCAACGAAAAAATGGCAACTACCTTTGCTAAAAGAACGGGACAACCGCTTGAGTGGTATTATGCATCTGATAGAGTAAATGGTCGAGAAATTCAGGATGAACTTCTGATCCAACATTTGCAGAGCTATCATTCGGGAAACACGAAACAACGGTTGGGACGTATACCTTTAGTGTTAGGTATGCCGGTCATGATAGGTCATAATTTCGATGTGGAATCTGGAGTCGTGAACGGTTGTAAGGGAATCTTGAGAAAGATTCGATATAAGATCGACCAATCCGGACATAGACACGCCGTATCGTGCGTTATCGAATCGGAGACTGTGACTGGAGATAATTTACCGGGTCTTCCTAAAAATCATGTCGTAGTTCTCGAGGACAGTATTAAACTTACGTTCAAACATCCTCACTCTAATAACGCATGCCATGTAGATCGTACGCAAGTCCCAATCGTTCCAGCTTTCGCGATGACTTCGCATAAAGCGCAAGGTCAGACTCTTACCCACGCCATTGTAGACCTTGAAGGAACATCCGGCACTGAGGCGCCATATGTTATGGTTTCAAGAGTAACTTCGTTGGAGGGACTGCTCATATTAAGACCTTTCAAAAAGAGTAAGATTCAGGTTAGGCAATCCGAAGAGACTAGACGTGAAATGCGAAGACTTACATTTTTGGAAAACGCAACTATCCTAGGATACGGAGATCCTGCTGAACAAGAGCTCGCCAAAATCAAACTAGCAACGGTCGATAAAGATTGGAAAATGAAATTGACTCAATTGGACCGTTCCCAGCATCTGAGGGGTGGGGTACCGATGATGAACGACGAGCGGGCTCTCGAGACCGAAATCAAACGAGTTCAGCTCTGTGACAAAGAGAAAAATCCTGGTAAGAGACCCTCAGAAACTAGTATATCGATACACGAATCACCTTCTAAGAAACGAAAAACAAAAGTTGCCATGAATTAGATGGTCCAAGAGGTGTAGTCAATCAATGATGGCACTTCGATAAGGGTTCAAATTAAATAGCGACACCGCAACGCACGGTTACACAAAAGCCCCAATGTTGTCACGGAAGGGCCGGAACCGAAAAAACAAAATATTGATAAGCAATCCACGTGGTAGTATACAGTGGTTGTAGTGGGCGTTGCCGGTATCGGCGCTACATGGTTATTGATAGCGGTATGTTGGTTTCCTCCAAATCCTGTTTCCTCTAGTGTGGGGTTTATAACCCTTGTGTAATTTACAAGGGGGTTTTATACATGTATTTTACCGTAAATTACACGGGGGGGTCAGTGACCTTGGTATATAACTCGGTAAAAAACCTAAAGCGGAATGACAGCTGTCAATGACAATCACAATATTAATCTTGAATCCATACGGTCTCGACAACGACGAAACTGAGGATGAGGACGGAGAGACGCCCACAATCATTCGAGACGCAAACGCTACACGTCTCGACATCGAGTCCCTTGTAGACCTCGGCAACAAGGCTCTCATAGCTCGATACCAGGGATTCAAGGACATCGGTGCAGCCAACACCAGCACAACAACTCCAGTGGCCGGGACGTCGACACAATCTCCAACGCCGCGGGTGGATACATCAAAATCGTGGGTCCCGCTTTCGTTTTGAGCTGGCGGCTCGGCCTGCTTTGCCTATACAGCTTTTTTTACACGAAATAGGTTTTTTACAAGGGTTTTTTACATGTAAAATACAGGTATAATACGCGATGTAAAATACTTTCGTTACATACCGAAAGTATCATACTCAAACCTCAATTTTTTTCGCTGTATGATACACGCCGAATTAATTATAAACCCCGCACTAGTTTCCTCCACTCAATTCAGTTTCGATATAAGTTCTTCAATATTCTCATGTTGTGATCGTTCTCTTTACTCAACTACCACAATGTATAGTGATTCTCACATCGCATGCCATTCAATATCCTTACTCAATATCTAAATCGACATCAAATCATTCGCCAAATCGCCGCCAAATCGTCTATAGCTACTCTGAACACCCTTAATGGAAAACTGAAAACCCTGCCGGGGGCGAGCGACTCGCACAAGCATCGGTTTACATATCATCTACCAGCTCTTCGCCGCAGGTTACGTAGTTCGAAGTAACGCAAGATTATATTTATTCTGTCGAGGTCCATTCGCATTTCATGCTTGCAACTATACACCGGTCTTGTCTTCCACCGCCAGAGCATTATGTAGCGTTGGATGATCTTCTCGGGGCATGTGATTTGAGTGTGTAGTCGATTGTGCATCATCATGCCTCGTATTTAACCCGTCAAGTCTGTCGTCTGGAAAGCTTTTAATGGTGAGTCACTGAATCCTCTATAACGGAGCGCATAACATAGGCATCCAAGCCACCCATGGGGCAAGGAGTTTATGCCTTGCGTTTCTGACAATTTGAAAATGCGATAGAGTCCCGATAGAATGAACCGAAAGTAGTGACTCGCCACATTCATGCTGCTGGCATTCAGGCCGGGGGCAAGAATATCGGGACTGTGAATAGAGTACCAGTAGTCATGATTTCTCTTTTATTGAATCAATTCCAGACGGGTTGATGTCTGCTGGCTTTGGTAATGTTGGGTCGCGAATTGTGTACGCGCCCATTCCAATCATGAATTTTGGAAAACACCATGAAACCCAATGGGGAACACTCCAGCCATCTCGGCCCGCCCAACCTCTTCCATCTCCTTTGCATCGATGACGAACATGCTGCTCCTCATCGTCTTCTCGTCCAATACAACACTCAGCAGCACGCCGTCATCTTCATCGTTCGCGTTTGGGCGAGGAACAAAAATAGGCTCAGACGGAGTATGGTTTGGCTTGCGCCATATCTTCGTCCCAGTCGGCGAAGACTCGGATGGAGGCGAAGACATGTCCAGTTTGATAATGCCATCCGCAAAAGTGTGGTGCGTTTTGGGGTCAAGCTTGTTGATTCCGTATGCGTATCGATAGGGTTTGTGATACAGGGCGGGTGAAATGACCGGCAGCTCGATGCTTTGGTCCTGCGGGTAAGTGCAGTCTACCACTGCGTCTCGAGTGTCACTGGGCTTCGATGGAGAATAGGTTGATGGTGACAACAAGCGAAACCTTCGGGCCCTGCCCAACAACATTGGGTTCTCTGCGTTGAGGTTCTTGAGCTTTGCAAGGGTCAGGAGATCGACAACGGAGTTGTCGTCGTAAACCGACATGTCGACGACGATGTCACCCGTGGTAGGGTCATCATAGGCGTTGAGATGATGGAAGCAGAAGAATGGGGGTGTCTAGAGAAGTGCGCACAGAGATATTTAGATCATACACAGTTTATAAAGTAGTAGCAGTGCGATATACCTTGTACTTTGCTACCACGCCGCCGTTCTTCCTATCTACAACGTAGAACTTAGTGAAGGCCTTTGGATTCCATTTCTTATCGATGGCCTCAGCTATATTCTTGTGATATAATATTGACATCCCAGAGCTAAACATTCAAAAATAAGTAAGGTGGTAATTGTGATTAAATTGACGTGAACATACAATTTGATATGAGCCTGCCAGACGGTGAGGATGATAAACCTATCCGTCATCGCAATCGAATGAATGTATGATGCGGGGGCGTCCTTTATTTCAGCTAAAATGTTGACTTTGCCATCCTCCCCGCTGATCTTGAATATTTTGTAAGTGGGGAACCGGCTACCAAATTTGCAAGAGTAGTTGTACATGTCGCCCGATACGTGGTCTATGCAAGAATGAGCAGCCGACAGCGAGCCGTCGAGCCTGGGATCTATATCTTGGTATGTCGCCACTTTCAGTGGTTCAAGCGTAATGGGGTCAAGGAGTTGGAGAGTGTTTGCGTCGGTCTTAGCCACAAGATACCGCACGCCGGTGGCTGTTGCAGGGAGGGGAAGGTTTGAGGTTATCACATCCCATCCGGGCATGTTTGGCGTCAGGGTGACTGAGACGTTGGCCCCAGACGGAGTAGGATTGTCCGTAGTCAAACTACGCATTGTCTGAAACGTGGTAAAGAACTTGCGGAAGATACTCCTACATGGATCCGCCTGCTGTCCAAAAGAGATGATGGGGTACTCTCCAGAATCGGCTATCCGCTGTTGCAGGTCTTCGGACCCGCTGTGTGAGCGATATGAGACACGCTCTCCACCAGGGAAGATTTCAAAGCGGTGATGTAAGGCAAGCCCGTCAAACCAATGCTGAACGTCGAAGAACTTGGACGAATCAGCCGTGGTTGGAATGCGAGTGGTGCCAGGACCTGTTCGGTATAGAACACCGCTGAGCCACGATGGGATCTCTCCATGAATTTGTAGGTCGACCGTGGTCCGCTGTTCTGGAATGCTGTTGAATGCGGCTGCAGCGGTGCTCATCACTACTCGACAAGTAAGACAAGTAACAGAAAAAGAGGGCCAATATGGAGTGGGCTCGCTATATAGTCCAGGAGGAAAGACAGGGAAGCATGTGCGCAGTGATCAAACTCAACGCTGCTGCGCGACTTGCTGCGCGACCGGGGTCAGCTGGTAAGAAGAGATAAGTATCCGACGTACTCCCGGCGTTGCATAAGGCTGCATATAGCAACCGCAAGATATTTCTTGCGGAGGCAATCATACGGACCTTACTGTCGCTCAACATGTCTTGAGAAAAAGAAGTGAGAGGTAGTAAATAATGATGTATGCGCATGCCAGGAACTCAAGCGCAAAGGTCGTCGCCAAAGCATAGGAGAGCTGTCAATCCATCAGATGCCAGTGGAATGCTACTCGATTGATATTAATGATTCGAATTTGCCACGTATGTTTGGATAGGACTCGTACTCTTCACCCTTCCTTGGTCCGTCAAGTCGCCGTCAATACACGGCCGCGGACACTGCCCTACGGCAGAGCTGTAGGACGATGGACGCGGCCTGTAGAATGTTAGTGATCCGCGTCGGCCAGGGGCTTGAGGGGGCATGGGGAGGGGGGGCAGGGGGCAGGGGTTCGGAATCTAGGTTTTCAAATTAATCAGCGAGCATCAAATGTAGCGTATCCGTGGGCTGTCCAAAGCGGGGTAAGTAAAGTAAACGTGACAGTAGAAGTAGGTCGACCAACCGGTAGACATGTCCAGAAGTGCCCGAACAAATATGCAGAAACAAGTCTTGAGCGATCGAAGGCTGGTGAAGCCTGGGGAGATGAATCCCGATGAACTGAAGTTCTTTTGGCGAAGTTGGCAGATGAAGACCCAGTGGACCGGCATGGGCTGACTCAAGACTGTCTCGCAATAGGCTGACGCCCGATGAGCCGAAGCTCTTTTGATGAACCGAAGTTCTTTTCGTGACCCCCGCGTGCGGCTGAAGGGAGAGAGAAGGAGCGGGGAGCGACCCCTCCCCCTCTCCTCCCACCAGACGTTCTCCGCGGGTGTGGCTGACAGGATAGGGGACGAGCGGGTAGCGACCCCTCTCCTCCCTTCTCCCGCCAGCGCACTGGTCTCAGATCGCTGACACCCCAGAGCGACTCAGTAAGCAAGCCTGCGTGTGGTCGTCTTCTTGAAGACCCAGAGGATCCTGCGGGTCGTGCGCACCACGGGGCGGAATCGGGCGCGGCCGACAACGGCGTTGCCGTACTCGGCGGACAGAGGTGCAGAGATCATGTCTTTCGTGATGCTAGGCATTGCAGATATATTCAATGGTAATCGTGCAGTGTTGGGAAGATTTTTGGTTTTCGTAAGAGGAGGTGGATGTGGTACGAAAGCAAGAGGTGAAGAAGGTCCGAGTCGCCCGCGCCCCGACTAAATACTGGCAACCCCCTATTATGTTTCGTCGACATTGACTTCTGCCAAGTCTGGCTACGCATGTAAAGTGAGGAAAGTATATCACATCATTGTTAGGTCAAGGCAATAGCGGTGACATCAGTTACGGGCTGCCCCCTCACCCAAGCCCGGATTCCCTCAGGCTCTCCTCTGCACACAAATATATAGCTCCCCGCAAAGAACAGGTAATATTAAATAGCTAGTAACGTTACACAGAGCAATTACACGTGGGGTAGCAATGTTTATGACTAACGGGTATGCTGGGTTTACTCTATCCTTTCCGCAATGATGTTGAGCGTGGAGTTGAATCTACGAGAATGAGAGGACAGAAGGGTGAAGAGGGATCAGACGGAGTCTTCGTGATCCAGCTCTTCTTTTGAAGCGCTTTCGGAGGTGTTCTCTTTGCCTCCTGCAGGAAGATTGGAGATGGGACCCTGATAGTGCTTGTGCGCGCTGTGGGAAAACGATGAGTCCAGGTCGAAGGACGGATGCAGAGGGGGAACTCACGAGACCATGTACCAGAACCCGGCGAGGACGATGACACCGACGGTGATGACGGAGGCGTAGTTCATGTTGTCCTTAGTAACAGGCAAATACGTCGGCATCGAGAAGATGATGAATACGAATAGCGTCCAGAGGATACAGTTGATGTTGAAGACCCAGCCGAGCAGACCGTCGCCCAAGTAGAACGGACCGGGCTTGAAGTTCACGTCGGGGTGATTGCGGTACCAGCGGCGCCTATCACATACGCATCGTCAGCAAACGACTCACATCCGCGCAGGCGGGGCACAAGATACGCACAGAAAGATGGGGATGATGTACGAGAGATCGAGCGCCATCGCGGTGAGCGCGAAGATCGCGTTCGCGGCTATGGGGCTCGCGAGGTCGAGCAGGCCGGGGATGACACTGAGGAACGTGCACGCCCAGATGGCGCGCAGGGGCGTCATCGTCCAGGTCGAGTTGTAGGAGAGGAAGCCACCATCCGGAAGGCCGTGGTCGCGGCTGAACGCGAACATTGTGCGTGAGACCGCTTGCAGCGCGGTCTGCACGACGAAGAAGGCGGTGAGGCATACAAGGGCCTGTAGACGTGATGAAAGTTAGTAAGTGGAACGGAGTAGATGGGGACGGTAAGGAAGGCTCACCCAGAGGACGAGCGCGCCTGCGTTGCCCATGCGAATGGCCATGATTGTCAAAAACGTTGAGCCAGCGAGTTCAGGGGCAGCTTGGAGTACTGAGAGTGGGCCGGAGCAGAGGATAAGCACGATGTTGAGGAGCCAGCCGAGGAGACCGGTTCCTATAACAGCCACAAAGATGGCTACTGGTGCAGCGTAGGCAGCCCTACGAACTTCTTCTGAAATGTGGGCTGTCGCGTCGTAGTCGGTCATCTATAAAAGTATGTTAGTATGCGGGCAATATCGAACCAATAGCAGAAAGACTTGCCGTCCATTGGACACTGAGCACTGCATGACGTCGTGATTAGCATCAATCTCCGAAAAAAGAAAGTCGTAAACCTACATCCAAACAAGAACGCGATCCCGGTGTTCCAACCACCCGTCTGGTTCACGATGCCCTCACTACCAAATACGTACGAGCCAGAGTGCATCTCCGATCGCGGTGTCGTCGCGAGCAGCACAATGATGATTAGCACCGTTGCGCCGAGGTTGATGAACACGAAGCCACTCGTGAACCGCGCGAGATGGCGCGTCGCAAGTGAGTTCAGCAAGCCGTGCACGGCGAGCAGCGCGATGAACAGGCCGACGGTCTTATACGCAGTCACGTTGTAGTCGGGCTTCACGAGCACGACCGCGCTCCAGATCATGTTCGCGAGCCCGAACTCGGTACTCGACACACCCGCGATCTGGCCGAGGATATTGAGCCACCCGACGACGTACCCCACACGCGCGCGCATGTGCTTTGGGCAGAGCTCCGCGGACGCGGTGTACAGCCCGCCGCAGGTGGGGAAGGCAGAGACAATCTCGGCAATGGAGGCGCCGAGGGTGAAGCACATGCAGGCGCCGATGATCCAGCACCAGGTTACCTGCGATAATGGTTTGAAAGGGCTGTGAAGGATGGTGAGGAGCCGCGACTCACGGATGCAGGCCCACCGAGGAGGAGGGGAGTATTAAAGGTTGTTGCGATACTCGAGCACAGACCCCTATGAGTCGCATCAGTGCATGAAAAAGGAAGGGGGACGTGTATGCGTACATGATGCTGAAGGCAAAGCTTATCTATAAGACGGTACGCTAGTTAGGACTAGTCGTGTGATAGACTCAGCGCACTCACAGTGGCAAGATTGGAGAACTCGCGCTTGAAGGAGGGCACATAGCCGAGCGCCTCAAGCTCCTTGTCGTCGTCACCCGAGTTGACGGTGTGCACGGACGTGCCAACGGCAGATTTCTTCATGTCGCACTGACGGTCGGGGGGAAGAAGACAGATGGAGCCCGGGTGAAAACTTGGTGCACCTATTTGAATTGATAGAGCCAGGCACTTTTACGCAGCGGAGTCTTCCGACTATCCGGAAGCGAGATAGCAAGTGCCGTGCCTCATCAAATCTGGTACTCCGCCCGCCCAGATCGGAATGCACCGCCATTGGAGACGGGTGACGACGAATCACACACTAGACTGTCCATGACCGCGAGATGAGGTGTGCATCAAAGATGAGCGGCGCTCTTGTTGAAAATGGCTGGAGGGTGGACCAACGAGGCGTGTGGTATTCACGTGGGATGCGCGGGAAATTTCCACGCGTCTTGCGCATGCGAGTAGTGTCTGGTGAGCAAAGTCAGGAGTAGTATAGAAATTGCTGCCCTGTATGCTCACATTGAGCCTCATTGAGCGCGATAAGCGGGTGCCACTATTTGATGGACCGTCAACCGTCAACGTCGTGGAAGCAGATACAAAGACTATTGTGGGAACATGAAGATAGCAGTGATTCAAATGGGGCCGTGTGGGTCCACGAATACCTCGGCTTGTGGCTGTACTCGAGTGCTCATTAGCACTTTCATCCGCTAAATAGTGAGTGGGGCACAACCATTGAAATGATATAAGCCCAATGACTGACTGTCATTCGCAGAAATCAACAACAAGCTCGGCGTTCAGCCCTCGCAGACGCTCTTCGAAGTCTTGTGATTACATACTATGCGATTGAGCATTGAGGCTTCATGTACACATTGGTCCCTACAAGATATAATACGATATGAACAGAATCCAGTCATCTCCGGAGTAACAGAATTACATTTGAGCACCAGCATTTCCCCAGCTCATGCTGGGCCCATGCAAATATGATCCAGACTTGACGTCGGGCTTTGCGGAAAGGACCACCCGCGGGAGCGATCCAAGCATGATGCCATCACTATGACTGTGGATGTCATTATGGCTTCGTAGGGCGTAGACTTTGAGGTCTAGTACCAGGCGTGAAGCGGACACGTTGACCATGGCCAATGACAAACTGGAAAGTGTTTAGTCGCAAGGACGGACCTACAGTAGCGGTATGGCGCTTACTTGTGCGCCAGCGCGATATATTGTGGTGGTGCCGCTGCCCATGTACTACGAAGTACCATCAGAGGCTATTTCAAGTGTAATCTCACCGAAATACTCACATTAGACCGAATATAGTACAGACTGACAGATACTGCACATTAGTTCTTATTGTCAATCCAGCCGGCGATGCAGGCTTACCTGAGACCGCAATAAAATAGAGTATCCCATCACGAAAGAGCTTTATCAGCAGGTCGTTGGCATGTTCGCGGGCGCCCATTCTGCCGATGGTAACATACAATGTCAACCCGAATAACATCGCCTCGAACAGGACACTGAACGAAGGTGAAAATTGGCAGTTATCCGGAGGGGTATTAGAATGCCATACCTAGGCAGGTACGCAAGCCACAGCCAACTTGGAATCTAATAGGGCATCAGTTTGACGGGTCTGACTGAGATATGCTGAATATGCGTACCGCGCTGATGCAAACACCAAGCTCCGGGGCCATAGTAGCTACATGGGCAGATAAGAACAGGAATGTTTGAAACCCAAGAATGCAGACTCACAGATCACTGTAAGCGAGCCAATAGTGCTGATGGCCGCCCCTATCACTATGAGCAAGCCACCGGATACATACAACAACACCTTTATCCATTTTCGCCCCCCATATAGCGCGTAGACTCTCAGAGCTACTAGAGCTAATGAATAGATTGACTTTTAGCAACCTGCCTGCACCCCGGAGAAGAAAAAAGGCACTCACTATGCACTCCCAGATATGAAGAGATGGTGAGGTAACCCTGGACGATCGTCCAGATTTTGCAGAACTGGAGGGGAAGAAGAGGTGTGAGGATGATGGGCGTTGTGCCAATAAGGCACACGCACACGAAGTGACGAGCGCAAGAGAAAGAATTCTGTTCGGTGGCATGACCATGAGCGTTCGATCAGAATGAGCGAGTGATACGCACGATATCCATCAGCAAAGAGTAGCCAGGGCCTATAATGTTCGTGATCTTATCAATGTCCTGTGCGATTGGGTGATCTTGAAAATATATCTTACACAATGTATCGATTCTAGGTTATATGAGCGAAACGAGTCGATTGTGGCAGGCTTGGAAAGAATGGACGGAACATACCGCCAGGAAAATGCACGGTACTAGTCCAAACTTAGCTGTCCATATATGCGCGACCTTCAAATGGCAGTTCAGCTGTGAAATTATTAGCGTTCTTGTATGATTTGTAATTTACCTCGTATTTGAACTAAGCAAGACGCTTTAGATATGCCAAGCGTCCGCGGCCCATAGATAAGATTGATCTTACCGTCAATGCGTGATCGTAAAGGAGAACCGTGGTTCCCACAAGCAACATGTATCTATAGTCACGGACATAGCAGACGTTCGATTTCGGCCCCATATGAATATCGGAGGTTGAACTGGCTCACCTGGTAAGGTTGCCATCGTAGATCAATGCTGCATACTCCTCGGCTGTCACTGAAGCCATGTGGCTGCTGTACGATCGTGACTTGAAACCTGGCCAAAGAAAAGAAGCAGTTGGTTGTGAGATACGGGGGTGCTGAGCAGAGCGGTGATGCTTGGGTCTGGTGATGCTGGGGTTTAATATGACCTTGCTTACAGTTTGACGTTTCGTGCCATGGCCACGACAGGCCTGCCGATGGTATAGATGGAGAGCCGAAAGTCGATTACGGAAGATGAAATGCAGCAGGTTGCGCTGGTTGCATGGAATTGCATAGATATGTGGGGCACATGATATTAAACGCCACACAATTCATATTGACGGTGCCTGGTTTCCGTCGTCCCAAGGTCCTGAGAACCGAAACAGCAGGGGCGACTGAGCTGGACTAAGAAGGACCGGAAAAGCCTAGGCAAAAACCCTAGTTGTGTTGAATGCGCCATGAGCTTGTAGGACGACCAGGAACGAGACAAAGCGCCGATGGCGAGAGCTGAAACTGAATTTAACTGATAGAGGAAGGTTCCGCATCGAATTTCATCAGGGTCAGAGAGGGTCAGAGTACTGAGCCGAATCACGGCCCAGTAACATAGGTGCGTCGTTCGGAATCACCACGCATTGGCTTCACAACCCAGAAGTATGGGTGACGTCGAGTACGATTTGCACGCATAGGAGTAACGCATAGCAAGAATAGAGCCGAAGATATTTTGGGTCTCCAAGCTTCAAAAGGAAAAGTATGGGGGACTGCTATTTGCAATGCTGACAGGGTCGCTGTGATAGAGGTTGTGATGCAGGAACAGGTTTTGTCAAGTGGCGGTTAGACTACTTAGCTTCCCACATCCGCATCGTGTTTCGGCAGTATCCGGACAGTTGGGGTTTTGCTACGGTGCGATGCTACGTTCAGTGTATTATTGTTGATCGTCCCTCCCCGTGCTTGAATATTTGCTCCACCTTCAGAGGTTCCGCGACTGGCTCCTCTATGCCGAACGACGGAGAAATATGTGCAGAGTTTCTCGCATGGTTGCTATGATCCAGATTGTACCAGGTGACATCTGCAACTTCCAAACGGGCCAGTTGGCTAAAGCATTTAGTGGGAACAGGCGTATCATGAATTGCCATGGGTGTCCAGTTGCATGTGCGATATCCAGTGTCGAGCCGCATATAAGATCAGTCGGACAGGCTACAGTGTGGAATTGTCGGTGATTAAGAGACCTTCTAAAATGCCCAGGCATGTTGCCGCGATAGTTGACTGAGCCAAACAGTTGTTTATGCCGAAGTGAGAAGCCATGCCGTCTTTGATGTGCTTGAAAACAAGGTATCATTTGATAGACATGTACATGCACGCTGGCTTGATGGCGGTATCTGGAAGAATATACCTGAGTCTCAAGATGTACTGGTAGCCACAAAATGGCACACTGGCTCTGCTTCAAGTTCTGTGGTTGAACGCGAGTCACAAAGTCCGTGCAGAAATTAGTATATGATATACGCACGCATACAGCTTAGATAATAACAGTACTTACCTTGCAAACGTACTATCAAGTCTCGCGCTGCTCGTAGACCATGTTCTCGAAGGGCATTACGATTCTGTACTATTAGTAAGACTCGGAGAGGGGCCTGGGAAAAATGACTCAAAAGGGCAGACCTCGTTCCTAATTGGAACCTTGCGCTATATGCATGTCCTCTCATGTCCTGCTGCTCAAATCGACACATATTCTTACCTGCCATCATTGGAAATCCTGTATAACCCTGGCCACGCTCTGGAACACGTCAACCGAGCTTGTTTTGTGATTTGTGGAGAAGCGGTTCGCGCCTAACCTAAACGGTCACGTGGAGGCGCGCTCTGGAGCTGGAATGACGAAGGATGACGCAGGTGTTCCAAGCGCCGCGTCACTTGAACATGCACACCCTTCAAGTTCCACAGTATAAATACCCAGACCCGAGCACTGTTTGGTTCCCCACTTTACCCTTTATCCAACATGAGACCCACTCTCCTCATCTTCGTCGCCCTTTCTGTGGCCTCAGCGCAGGCTTCTTGGTTCGCTTCAGAGAACCCTGGTACGTCCCCATTTCGCACCCAATTCCGCGGGTACTGACCGCTATTTCCAGCATACGAATCATGGTCTAAGCCCGAGCTCCAAGCCTGGCTCAAAGAGCACAACATCAATGCCCCCTCCTCCTACTCCACCTCCCAGCTCCAGGGCCTCGTCAAGTCCAACTGGGACGCCTTCGCCACCGCTGTGCCGGCGTGGTCCTATGACCAGTACACCAAGGCGCAAAAGTCCTTCCAGGACCTCAAGGACGCGAGCTTCGAGTCCTGGGACGAGTCGCGCCTGCGCGAGTTCCTCCTCGAGCAGGGCGTCGTTGCGCCCAGCGGCCCGCGCGAGCAGCTAGTCCTCCTCGCAAAGCAGAAGTACGCCGGCTACAACGCCGCAGCATCTTCTTTCTCCGCCGAGGCGTCCAAAACTGCTGGCGGGTACGCATCATCTGCATCCTCGGCGGCAGCCACCGCCACAAGTGCGATCGCACAGGCGACTCGCGATGCCGCACGGGCTCTGGACGACAGCAGAGACTACGTGTACTCATCTTGGGACGAGAGCCAGCTGCGCAAGTACCTCGAGGACAAGGGCGTTGTTGACAAGAAGACCGCTTCGGGCCTCTCCCGCGAGCAGCTCCTTGCGCAGATGCGCACGGGCTACGCGAGCGTCACTGAGCCCGTCTGGGATGCATGGAGTGATTCGTACCTCGTAAGTCTTGCACACTACACCATCCAATTCTGGTTCTAATATCGGTCTTAGCGTGAATGGCTCCTGACACACAATATCATCTCCCCGACCTACGACGCCAAGCGCGCAGGGCTCCTGGAGAAGATGAAGCACTACTACTACACCACGAATGACACCGTATACTCCACATGGACAGACACCCAACTTCGCCAGTGGCTCATCGACAACAACTACATCAAGTCCGACCAGCAGGTGAACCGCGAGAAGGCGCTTGCCCTCGTCAAGGACAACTACGCCTCCGCGAGCGGCACCGTCTGGGGCGCGTGGAGCGACAGCGACATCCGCGCGTGGCTGATCGAGAACGGGTACATGAAGAGCGACGCGCAGGCGAAGCGCGACGAGCTGGTCAAGGCGATCAACGACAAGTATACCGACGTGAGCGCGCGCACGGCGGCGTACCTCGCGTGGCCCGACGCACGGCTGCGCGCGTACCTCCGCGAGCGCGGCATCTCTGAGGCGGCGCTGCCCACGAGCCGCCCAGGACTCCTCCGTACGTCTCTTCTTGACCCAATTGCGAACCAGTCGCTGATGACGTTCACTTTGCAGAGGAGACCCGTATCCGCTGGGTGCAGACTACGACGCGCGCGGACAATCTCTACGCGAAGATCGCGGAGCTGATCAACACCGGCGTGCACTCGGCCGAGGACTCGCTGCACCAGATCTACGAGCTGCTTGTCGGCAGCGCGGACGCGGGCAAGGCATACGCGGACAAGAAAGCCGCGCAGGGCAAGGCGTACGCGGGCGAGAAGGCCGCAGAGGGCAAGGCGTATGCGGGCGAGAAGGCTGCGGAGGGTAAGGCTTACGCCGACGAGAAGGCCGCCCACGGTAAAGCGTACGCGGACGAGAAGGCGTACGACGCACGACAAGCTGCGGGAGAGAAGGTGAAGCAGGGCGGCGCGAAGCTCAAGGGCGAACTGTAAACGCCTAGGACGAGTTGACGCTTTTGGTTCCCCTTCCTCTTCCTCGACTTATTCATATGAAAGTACGCTACCTACGATTATACGCCTGAGCACGATATTGTGCATGTATCGCTTACGCCTTGTATTATACTATACGATATTTCTTAGTTTGAATCAGAATGGTTCTTGAGCTCAACGGAGTGACTTCACGAGCAACTGCATTTGAGGAGATCAACAGCATCTCAACATCAATAGAAATGCCCATATAGCATGTGCAGTAGCATGCATATGGTTGGGTCGCGGAGGTTGATGAAGACCGAACTGGCACAACCTGAGGGCAGTGTAACTCAGGGGCTCGAAGTTGCTCTGACATAAACGCTCATCGTCACGGCGGTCTGATCTCACACCTGGCAAACATGGCCGCGGAGACCGAACTAGTGCCAGTGCAGTAGCGGGCTTTTGACAACTCCCAACTGTTCCCAAACCGTGATATTCCCTGCAGAGCTGGAACGCACCAAACCAACATGGCGTCCAAACCCGCTCTCCCCGCGCTCTTCCTCGTCCTCCCGCCAGTTTTCCAAGCCTGCACCATCGCGCTGCGGCCCAGCCTGCCACTGCGCCTGCTCGCGTTCTCAGCCTTCTGTTTCGCGTCGTGCTATGCCGCGGTCACATACACCAAAGGCCAAGGCGACCTCTTCCAAGACTACATCCAGGGCTCGGCCTTCGGCATCGGCATCGCGAACGCGCTGCATTTTCTGCTAATTGCGGACCCCATGGTGGACTTCCGGCGCGACGGAGAGACGGTGCCGCCGGTGAAGAGGAGCATTTGGGGGCGCGTGTATTCGGCGTTTGGGTTGCAGAACTCGATAAGAGGCGTTGGGTGGAATTACAGGGTATGTGCGCCGTCTCCGTGGCCGTGCTGCTCTGACGCGCTATTGTAGCTGCCTCACACGCCGGACTCGCCCAAGGAGGAGCCGCGGGCGTTCATGGTCGCACGTCTGAAAGGCGCGCTGTGGAACTTCTTTTTGGTCGACGCGGCACAGTCGTACATCCACTGGAATCCGATATTCTCCCAAACCGGGGAAAACGCAGTGTCCATCGCTTCACAGGGATTCATCGCGACTTGCGCAAACGTTATTGCGTATTGTGGCTCGGTGTGCTGGGCGCTGTCCATGGCGCACGACTTGCTGGGCTTGGTGTCCGTCGCCGTGGGCTTCTATCAGCCGAAGGACTTCCCGCCACTCTTTAGCCCGTGGCGGGAGTCATACACAGTGAGAAGATTCTGGGGGTTCGTGCTTTGAATTACATCTGCGTATTCTTGCTTATCACATTGACGAGCAGGAGGACCTGGCATCAAACCTTTCGTTGGGTAAGCACTTATAGCATGATCCTGCCAACCAACGCTGACAGGCTCCTCTCGCAGTCCTTGTCGGCTATAGGAAAAACCCTCGCGAAAGCGCTGGGCGCCCAACCCGGCTCTAACCTCTCATCGTACACGCAGCTCTATACCGCATTCATATTGTCAGGGCTTATCCACTGTCTCGGCGATGCCATGGTCCGCACCGACTACTTCGGGGCTTCCTTCCTTTTCTTCTTCATTCAAGCAGTAGCCATCACCGTGGAAGATGTCGTCATTGCGGCTGCTCGCAAAACTGGCTCAAGTGCCTCGCCCTCGCTGGCCATACGTGCTTTTGGGTATGCTTGGGTCTGGTGCTGGTTTGCATACTCTGTGCCGTTGATGGTAGACTTGCAAGTTGCTGCTGGCCTAGCCAAGTCAGAGATGCTTCCCGTGTCTCCTATCCGATTCGTGTTAAACGCGTTAAAATTTGGATCATATTCCTCCTAGAGATCAAACGCTCGTCTATTTATATTGGGGCGTTCGTCAATGCAATAGAGTCTTGACATAAAACAAGTTGGAATCCGGCTCAGATGTTTGTTTATTCAGGTATCTGTACATGACAGGAGGCCGCGAGTACTCAATCGAGACACGAACACTTCTGATCTTCTTCACCTCTTGCTTTCGTACCACACCCTACTCTTCACGAAATGCACTTTACAAGCTTCAGACCCTTCAGGACTTATTTCTAGATTATAATTGGACATCTCCTGTACATGTCCAGTGGTTTGTCTCCTTGTCCCTCCTGTCACATTCACTGCACTTACCCCGCTTTGGACAAAGCACGTATGCGCTACATGCTGATTACTCTGACAATTCAGATTCCGTGCCCCCCACATCACCCTGCCTCTTAAGACCCTGGCCGACGCGGGCTGCTAACACTTTACAGCCCACAGTCGTCATCCTACAGGCGGCGCCAGCAGCCTTGTATTCACAGCGTTTTTCGCGGACAAGCATGGGATGCCAAGCTTGATGGATGCGAAGACCCTTGATACTCACTACGTTCGAGAACAGGCTCAATCTACGACCAACACCCCCGGCGGGGACTCACATCTTCCTATCATACATCACTATTTTCCCCGAGCTAAGTGGTACCAGGCAGCTTGCAGCATTCCGCTTGCAGTCCAACCTCGAGTTTACGAAGGCTGACTGAACATGCTTTGATCCCTCGCACATATGATCCCGCGGCGCAAGTTACCCCGTACACAGAGCATTCCGTAGACACGCATGACGGGGCGATGGTGGTGGCCTGTACGGACAGCAAGAACGACGCGAGGAGGATGAACAACTGCATAGTATCTAGCGCGGCCAATGCATGAGCGGACGGGGCGGGGCACGACTACTGGCCGTACTCACGGTATTGACAAAGGCCGTATGCGCTCTTTGCAAGACTTATTCGTGTAGCGGGGTATTAGTCTCCTGGAGCGCCGTGTGAGTGAAACTTTTCAACGACGAGTATGGCAGAGTGATCTCACCTCGACTTAGGTGAAAGCAAGGGGATGGAAAGAGAAGTGCGCGCGAGACGATACCTGTTTATTTATGCTCAGGAAATTCTCGCATCACATGTTATTGTCATTGTTCGCTTGCGAGTTGGCAGAGGGTCATGTCGTGAATGTAAACTTTATTTGTGCATATGTGCTAGCTCACCAAGTACTAGTCTGAGAGTTTAATAATTCCAATGATTTCTTCCTCTAAGAGTCTGTAAGACTGGCGGACCTCGACCAACGTATCGAATACGCAGCTCATTCCATAGCCATGCTTCGGACCTGGAACAAGCTTGCAGCCTGACTTGCCAATGAAGTGCAGAAATAAGAGTGCGTTGTTTGCCACCATGTGCCAAGTTCAATTTGAGTTTCAGCAGTGCATGATCCCGTGCCCGCGTGGAGCTGATATATGTATATGTAGGAAGACTTTATTTGGACCTCCCATTATCCGAGTCGCCTGAGGCTCTGAACCCAAAAACAACGCTAATCAATATTAATCAACGTTCATCAATCTGCATTAATCCCACGACGCTGCCATCAACTCCTAACCAGACTCGGCACTACAGCTGCAACGGAAGGCAGCTAGAAATTTCAACCAGTGGCACCTTAGCCCAACCTCGATTCTGAGGAAAAACCTGGAGTCACAGGTTGAATTCGAAGTGGCTGGAGTGCGGGCTGCGACGCACGTGATAATACACGGGCAGGTAACTGGTTTCACCCCACCTTGAGCGTAAGCAGTTACAACACGGTCTAATTATAATTAGACCAAATTCAAATTCGGTACGCTTCAACTGAGTTTGAAATGCCCAAGTTTCAGTGGAGTTCCGACCGATCAGCGGCACCTGAGTTGCAACCAGCGATGGTGAAGCTCTGTTGCGGCGTGAGGTTGCGCCTGGGGCTTAATCCGACACGTGGCACATACCAGCGTAGACGAGCTTTCCCGATCCATCCCGTACCCGTTCAAATCTTGTAGGGGCCATAAAACACACAATAATATGATAATGCATGTATATATTGCCAATGTAGAGCATACATAACACATGAATGTACATAATACAATGACCCAAACCACGGTAAGACCCAAT
>JACXVL010000284.1:49393-86585 GCA_014898675.1 Athelia sp. TMB | reverse complement strand
TAGTCTCTAGGAACTACTGGTGGCCAGGCTTGACCACAGACGTTAAACGCTATGTCTCAGGCTGTGACATTTGTCAACGGATGAAGAATCGTCCGCAGAAGCCTTATGGACCGCTTATACCGATTCCCATACCTCACAGACCTTGGGATATCATTTCAATCGACTTGATCACTCAGTTGCCAGAATCAGATGGATTCAACACTATTTGTGTTGTAGTGGACAGGCTCACAAAGAGAGCTCACTTTTTCCCTATCACCAACGAGTTCTCGGCCAAAGATCTTGCACGCCTTCTATATGAGAGGGTTTGGACCCTTCATGGGTTACCGTTGCAGATTATCTCGGACCGAGGTGTACAATTCGCAGCAGAAATATTCCAGGAATGGTGTAAACTGCTAGGGATCAAATCCACTATGTCCACCGCTTATCACCCTCAAATGGATGGTCAAACTGAGCGAGTCAATCAAACACTTGAGCAGTACTTGTGTTGCTACATCGATGAACTCAAAGACAATTGGGCACCACTTCTTAGCTCAGCAGAGTTCGCTTATAGCAATGCAGCTCATGAAGGAACGAAGAATTCACCCTTCTTCCTTGAATACGGTCGACACCCTAGAGCAGGTCCTATGCTCACCAAAGATGCAACACGGTCTGAAGACATGGATGACATCATGTGGAATCGCATACAGGCACAGGAACAAGCTAAAGCAGCTTTAGAGCTTGCTGCGGAACGAATGAAGTGGTACTACGACATCTACATTCAGAGAGAAGTCCCCTTCAAGGAAGGAGATATGGTTATGCTTGATCTTCGTGACTGGCAGAAATCTGGACGCAAACTCTCTCCGAAATACTATGGACCGTTCAAAATCATTGAACAGCTGTCTCCGGTTACATTCAAACTGGAATGGCCTCCACGTCTACACAAAATCCACCCAGTGTTCCATGCTAGCAAGCTCGTTTCCTACAACTCACCAGAGTTCGAAGGCCAGAAATACACACTTCCTGAGCCGGATATCATCGATGGAGAAGAAGAATTTGAAGTTGAGAAAATCTTACAATCTCGACGCACTGGTCGTACGAAGAAACTTCAGTACTATGTACGATGGAAGGGTTATGGTCGCAATGACGACTCTTGGGAACCTTATGAGAACCTCACTCATGCACAAGATGCAATCAAGGAATTCTATGTCGCCCACCCAAAAGCTATTAGAACGCTTTCAGCGGCCATTTATTATATGGCTTCCGAGACTTAACCTTTGTCCAGAGTTCAAAGCTTGAAGAGGGGGTAATGTCACAAATTTCCATTTTCCTTATATTTTACACTATTTTATATCGCACCCTATCGCATACAGCGTAGATGTATTCTCATCACGGTCTCAGTTACATACTTCAACCGTGGGAACCTGTACAGTTCACATACTAGTCCACCATCGGATCTATTGATCATTAGATTAGATACCTCGGTTATACCTGGGAGATCATGGATCTATCAAGGAGATACTTTGCAACACCATTGCTCCGTATCATGGTCATTTGACCTGTTCCACATAGGCATTAGATATCAGGGATTAACACCATTGGTCCAGCTCTTGATATGAGCACACACTGTCGTAGTTATTCCATTTGGACATAGGATATAGCACGTAGCATTATGTATATATAGAGGCATGACTGCAGGACGATTCCTCAGTCTAATTCACTTCGTTAAAGACTAAGGTCTCAGCTCTCTCAAGCAGTCTTGATCTACCTCTATCACTATCGATCTATTCACACCCTTTGTCCGATTATATTCTGGTGAGTAACTAGCAGAGACTGTTACAAGAACAACAGGCCCACCAGTGCGGCGAGCACACGCACTGGCACACAACTGCGTGCAGGGGACAGGAGGGTGCACGCTGCAGGCCTGAAGGCATGTCAGCACTCGCAGGCGGTCGAAATGCCAACTAAAAAAACTTACCTCCACCGGTTACATGCCAGATGTGTAGCTCTTCTCATGTTGAGCAGAGCGGCAGGGGCGACGACCGCCGACATTGGCGACGGCGTCAAGGCGGCGGGGGCGACAAGGATAAGGAGGGAGTGGACGGGTGAAGAAGAAAGCGACGCGGCAGGGCGCGCGTCTTGTCGGTGGCTCGATTCACACGGTCCGCATATGGGTCTGGCTGTGGCCACTCATGCCCTCGAGCACCGAAAGCTTCATCATGCTTCCACCAAGGCACCATATACCCCAGGATGCGTATATTATATCTATTACACGTATATACAGTCATGGAAGGCAGAATTATTGTGTCAAACCATCTACAAGACGTACCACTCAGTCATTCTTCTCAATTTCAGGCATATGCCCTATTTAGCATTGGTACAGTCTTTCGGAAAGCTCCTGCTAGGCTGCAGAGCTCAAAAAATACTTTTAGCATGTATATAAACTACTTGAGAAACCCCAAATCACCCTGGAGGACATCCAGAGACTTGCAGGAGGTGATACATGTGTTATATCAAAATACATCATATATCATCCATTTACATGACCAGCAGAACAAGTAGATTTGATTTGAGTCGGTAGATATTTGCCTTTGATGCATATAAAGACATTACAAAAGACTCAGCATGAGCAGATAAATTGTGGAAGGAAAGGCATTGAGTATACCGAGATTATGCAGAGTGGCATCAGAGAATCATGATTGACTTCACTGTAAACTCGCTACTTGCTTGCACCGATAGCCACATCATTGCGGCACTGAATTTCTCGATTCTATGCCATTATATATGTGCTATATATGTACTTAGAGGTGTCCGATCGTAGTAGACGAGCATGGATTCAATGCGATAGGCAAAAGAGCGAAACGATGAGATAACATCCAAATCGGGCATATCGCGTGTGCATCGCCTCGATCTCATTTGTCTTGCCTCCGATTTTGATATTGAAATCTGCAATATATAGTAATGAAGGTATATAACATATTTACAATGTACAGACAACTAATTCGACGTGCTGAGCCCAGCGATTGAGCAAACGACGATCAACGACTCGCGCCACCGGAGCCTTGGATCGGATGATTTCGTTGTTTAGCGCCCGTTGTGTCTCGCTCTTTACCTCGACCTCGGTGACCACAGCAACACGGGAGAAGCGGGAGATTGGCTAGGGGGGCTCGAATAGGCGAGTAAACCGGTTCCTTATGCTCTTACTGACGTCTGTAATATTTAGGACCACTAGGGACTGCACAACACCTGCTGCAGTCCCTGCCTTTGGGCCTGCTCCACATCCTCGGGTGCCGCCTAGCCCCCAGCCGCGCAACCGTCCCCCAGCGCTCTCCAAAAGCGCATATGGGTTCAATTATAGCCTTATTCCGCCCCCGTCCATCTGCCTTCGAGCGCGCGCGCCAACATGGCCGCTCTGCTTCGCGCCAGCCCGCCCCGCTCTGCACCTCCATCGCCGCGGCCCGACTCGGCTCCCTTCCCCGCCGCGTCACGCGTGCGCCTCTGCCAGCTCTATTGCCCATCGCTGCTGTGGCGAGACGCCCGGGCACACGAGCGTGCCAGCCCGCGATCCCCCCGCATGCCACACATGCTACGCGCCGTCCAGAGCCCACGAGAATCCTTGTGAGCATTGGCGGCGCGTATCTATTACATCGGGGGGATTCTGTGGGTGATCCCTTTTCGCTTTTTTGGGTGTGCTGTGCTGGCACCACCACCACCACCACCACCACCATCTCCTTCATTTTCAACATTTATACATTGTATTGGGTAGATTATAGTTATATCCTGCCATACCTACATCACCAGCTTCTCTGGACATCAAAACTTTTTACCCCTTCCCAAACGTCTGCAGAAGGAAATATTCGATATTTTAGCAACATTTTCAAATGATTTCATTCAAGGCAGCATCATACACATACATATGACTATTTTACATTGAGGAACCATATAAGTAGTGGGAGAATAATTGAAGGAGGGAGGGGCAAGGGAGGGGAGCAAACCCATGCTGAAGAGAATTACCGTATTAGGGTGCTACGCTTCCGAATGCGGAAGCAATCGCATCGCGCGCGCGCGAGCCCATTTTCGCCGCATTTCCGAAGGCCCCCGAGTGCGCTGATCGAGGGATAGCCCAAATAGGCATTCAACGCCACGCTAATTGCAAAAGAAGCGAGGCGGATCGCCAAGGAAGCTGGTAATGCACAGATTCCGAGGCGGGGCACGCGGAGCAGCAGGCCTGCCGCATCGGGAAGTGCTCATTTTCCATTCGAGCCCATCCCCGAGCGGCGGCAGGCCAAAAAAAATAGGGCACAGCCCCCGCGATGTGCCTGCTGGATTGGGAATGTGGCCCGCAAGCGAGCCAGCAACCCACCAGGCCAAATTATGCATAATGGCCTGTATGGTGACCTACCAGGGATTTCGCAAAACACATGTGATGGTGATCACCAGGTTATTATGCATAAAAACGACAGTATTGCCTGCTATAAGAGAGAACAAGGCAATGTGACGCACAGCATAGGTCCACGCAGCAAACTTTGAGAACATGGTGTGATAAAGCTCGCGATTTTGGGTGATGATCTCGAGTGAGGTCTCTTTGCCGCATCCCTTCTTGAACCCTAAGATGTCGACGACTTTGATGGCACCCTCACCCTTTGCAGTACACCGCCAAGTAGAGACTGCCTGTTTCAGCTGTAAACAAGTTAATAAAAGGTGTATCCAAATAATACTAGTGCACTTACTACTGATAGATCATCCTCTGCCGGCTGCGTCTTCGGGTCAAGTTGAAGGTCAGTAGCGACCTCAGAGAACCCTGAAAGCCATGAGTTGACAAGCAATGTGTCTTGAGTGAGACCAGTGGGGAATGCCCCAGCCGCTTGGGTTGCGAGTTTGGCGTGTAGGTGAGGTTTTGTGTGCTCGACGATTCGGCGGCGGTGTAGAACGAGGGCTGCTTGAGTTGCACGCTTGGATTTCTTGGCCGGCGGAGTATCAGGCTCGGTGTCTGAGTTGTTGTCGCTGTCGGTGAGGCCATCTGAATGGTTGTTGCCAGTGGCTTCGTGAAAGTACCGCTTAATGCCGCTCGTATTGTCAATGGGCTGGATGTTTTCCTGACTGTCAGTGGAGGTACCTGCCGCAAGCATCTCCGCAGGAGATGCAGGCTTCGTGCAGATGGCGATGGGATAATAAGCACTTGGAGGACCTGCACGTTTGACTAGTGCTCGCTTTGGTTGACTGGTAATGGGCATAAGGGGGCTATTATTTGAGGTAGGGCGAGGCTTCGTTCGGCGGACGAGAGGTGCCTTACGCCGAACATCGATGGGTGTCGAGGTTATCTACAATATGATTAATTTGTGACAGCCCATTGCATTAGTAGAATTACATACCATCGAATCTCCCGGTGGGAGAGTATATCCTACAAAGGGATCATCTGTCGCATAGTTTGACTGACCAACCGGTGTACTAGGCCGAGCCATATGACTGGTATATTCTGAAACATGGGTAAGTCAAATATGTGATAAGCCCCACATGGATGAATACCTTCAGTAAAATTAATGCCACCTGAGTGAAGACCGCTATGGCTGCGTGGATGCGTCGGGTTTTCCAATTGCGACTGAGCAGAGAGCTGGGCACCATATGACAGGGACCACTGATGCGAGTCCATTTGCTGGTGGCCAATGGGCAATGGGGCTTGCGACATAGAGTGGCCATTGAATTGCTGACCCCAGCGCTCACGGGCTGCCGTGAGCGTAGCAACTCTTGTATCTGTAGCAGGACAAATGAGCGGAGGCCAAGTATTACACCTGCATTAAAATACCGTGAGTCTGACGGTGTTCGGTCACAATGGAGGTACGGTGATGGAGATCGTATTCCCCATCGGATTCCTTTTGCTCTTCGAAGTCCCAAAAATCTTCTGGCATGTTTTGACTGGGGGAGCAAAGTTAAAAAGTGGAAAGGGGGGCAAAAACTATTCCGACCTGAGGTGGTACCTTATATATGAGGCGGCCTGATCCAAATAAACTCAGCATCAAATCTCAATATATGGCAAGGGGGTCTTACCGTTCCTCAGCAAAAAAATTGCTCCCGCTCCTGCCGATTTCCCCTACCCTCAATACCCACATACATCATGCCCCAATGCCTCTTTTGCTCCAAGGGATTCAAGAGTGCTGACGCTCTCAATCGTCACCAGAGTCAAACTCCGAAGTGCTTGCGAGCACGCCGAATTCTCCGCAAAAGAGTTTTCCAGCAAGCTCGTGAGTGTATGCTTGTAGCCGCTCCCGCGTCTCCTGCGATTCCGGCAGATAACCTAGAGGAAGGTTTAGCCATGCCAGAGAGTGGTGAAGATCATTCCGGCTCATCGATGGAAGTGGATGAGCCGGAAACCAGCATTACTGGTGACGCTCAGGACATGCTCGAGGCAGACCAAGACGCATGTGCACCGCTTCAAACAACCATTGAAGAGATTGAGGATGAAGATGCTCACCGCACATATGGCTGTCGCCCTGAATGGGTGAATCCTTTCCCGGATGCAGGCCAATGTTTGGGGGCCCGGGCCAAAACCAACTTTGAGATGATCCGCGACACTCAAATCTTGAAGGGAGATGAAGTGCTGGGACCGTTCGAGAGTGACGACGAATGGCAGCTAGCGAAATGGTTGATAAAAAATGTGGGGCACAATCAGGCGGAGGAATTTTTGAGGCTGCCAATAGTAAGTGGTCAGAACGAGACAATGACTCGTGCAAATGCTAAGATCTCACTGTAACTAGGTCCAAGATCGAGTCAGCCCATCATTCCACAACAAGGATGCTCTTCTCGACACTGCTGACGCCCTCCCACAAGGCACTGAATGGAAATGCCGGGCTGTTAAATTGGTTGGAGATATAGAAGATGACAACAAAGATATACGCACAGAGAAGCTTGAGCTGTGGTACCGCGATCCCATTGACGTTGTCCGCGAGTTGATGGGAAATCCTGTGTTCCGTGATGTGATGCACTATTCACCGGAGCAGGTGTATCGAGATAAAGACTGCGAGGAGCGCGTGGTCAACGAGATGTGGACAGGGCACTGGTGGTGGGAGATGCAGGTAAGTCCATGGTGCATTCTACCACAATGTAAACTAACATACTTTATATTGTGAAGAAGCGCCTCCCTCCTGGCGCAACAATCGCTCCGCTGATCCTGTCATCTGACAAGACCAGGCTGTCGCAATTCCGTGGGGACAAAAGTGCATGGCCCGTCTACCTAACAGTCGGAAACATCTCGAAAGATGTTCGTCGTCAGGCGTCTTCACATGTGACAGTGCTTATTGGATACATACCTGTCGGAAAATTTGATTGTTACAGCGACAAAACACGGCTGATGACTCGTTATCGACTTTTCCACCACTGCATGTCAATGATACTGGAATCTTTGGCTGAGGCGGGACACAATGGAGTCGACATGGTCTGTGCAGATGGTTTCGCCCGCAAAATCTGGCCAATCCTCGCAGCGTACGTGGCAGACTATCCTGAGCAATGTCTCATTGCTTGCTGCATGGAAAACCGATGCCCAATCTGCACGGTGCACCCAGATAATCGCGGCAGTCACATACCAGCACCTGCACGTAGCAAAGGAGAGACCATCAGCATGCTCATTCGAGACCATAACGGGGAAGACGATACAGACTTCAGACAATACTTCAAAACCCTTGGCCTGCGTGGTGTCTACCCGCCATTCTGGGCCACCCTTCCTCATACTGACATATTCAAGGCATTTACACCTGATTTACTCCACCAGCTACACAAAGGTGTCTTCAAAGACCACCTTGTAAAATGGTGCACCGAGCTCGTAGGCGAGGCTGAGCTAGATGCACGTTTCGGAGCCATACCATCGCATCCAGGACTCCGCCACTTCAAGAATGGGATATCTTCTGTCTCTCAGTGGACCGGAGCTGAGCATAAGGAGATGGAGAAGGTATTTGTGGGGATACTGGCATCAGTGGGAGTAGACCAGCGTGTCATCACGGCTGTGTGCGCTATTCTAGATTTCATCTATTACACTTCTCTTCACACGCACACCACCACCA
This sequence comes from Athelia sp. TMB, assembly GCA_014898675.1. NCBI lineage: Eukaryota > Fungi > Basidiomycota > Agaricomycetes > Atheliales > Atheliaceae > Athelia > Athelia sp. TMB. Next base: position 78,558 of record JACXVL010000284.1, on the reverse strand, counting down.
CTCTCAACGCCCTTCGTGATTCTTTGGACACTTTCCACTCCAACAAAAATGTTTTTGTCGAGCTCGAGGCTCGTACCCCTGGCCACTTCAACATACCAAAAATACATTCTATGGAACACTATCTCGATCTCATTTCAAACTTTGGCTCTGCCGATGGGTACAACACCGAATCCCCCGAGCGTTTACATATTGACTATGCAAAAGATGCTTACCGGGCTTCAAACAAGAAGGATTACACATCTCAAATGACTGTATGGCTCGCAAGGCAGGAGGCCGTCGACCGCTTTCAAGCATACCTCAACTGGTGCCGCACTGGCCCACTATCCTTCCATCGCTCTCCTCATAACCTCGTCAACTCCCATCATGCACCAGGACCATCTGTGGACCCTCTCGCCGACCATGAAGACGAATCTGAAGCCATCACCATCACCCCTTCACCAACTCCCAGTGCGGCGCAGCTGTACAAAGTCGCTAAACACCACCCTCCATCACTTACATCTATTCCCGCAACCCAGATCATAGAAAATCACGGTGCCGGCCGGTTTCTCGAGGCCATTTCTGCCTTCCTTGTCCACCACAACAGTTCCATCCAACCCCATCGCTTCGACACCTTCTGTAACAGTCTCTGCTAGTTACTCACCAAAATATAATCAGACAAAGGGTGTGAATAGATCGATAGTGATAGAGATAGATCAAGACTGCTTGAGAGAGCTGAGACCTTAGTCTTTAATGAAGTGAATTAGACTGGGGAATCTCCCTGCAGTCGTGCCTCTATATATACATAGGGCTACGTGCTATATCCTATGTCCAAATGGAATAACTACGACAGCGTGTGCTCATATCAAGAGCTGGACCAATGGTGTTAATCCCTGATATCTAATGCCCATGTGGAGCAGGTCTAATGACCATGATACGGAGCAATGGTGTTGCGAAGTATCTCCTTGATAGATCCATGATCCCCAAGGTATAACCGAGGTATCTAATCTAATGATCAATAGATCCGATGGTGGACTAGTATGTGAACTGTACAGGTTCCCACGGTTGAAGTATGTAACTGAGACCGTGATGAGAATACGTCTACGCTGTATGTGATAGAGTGCGATATAAAATAGTGTAAAATATAAGGAAAATGGAAATTTGTGACAGCGACCTTTGATTTCTTCTGAGACTGTTTAATGATAATGCAAAGCTTTTCAAAAAGCAGAATCAATTCATTCTCAGCCTGAAAGTTACATGAGCGCACATCTTGTGAAATTATAGAAAGGTTTACCTGCTGAAGGCTATCTGGCTTGGGCTTGGTCGTGATGAAGGCCAGTATCAGGGAGATATTTTGCTTCTTGTGTTTGTAGGTAGAGACTTTTCTGTAACAGTCTCTGCTAGTTACTCACCAAAATATAATCGGACAAAGGGTGTGAATAGATCGATAGTGATAGAGATAGATCAAGACTGCTTGAGAGAGCTGAGACCTTAGTCTTTAACGAAGTGAATTAGACTGAGGAATCGTCCTGCAGTCATGCCTCTATATATACATAGTGCTACGTGCTATATCCTATGTCCAAATGGAATAACTACGACAGTGTGTGCCCATATCAAGAGCTGGACCAATGGTGTTAATCCCTGATATCTAATGCCCATGTGGAACAGGTCAAATGACCATGATACGGAGCAATGGTGTTGCGAAGTATCTCCTTGATAGATCCATGATCCCCAAGGTATAACCGAGGTATCTAATCTAATGATCAATAGATCCGATGGTGGACTAGTATGTGAACTGTACAGGTTCCCACGGTTGAAGTATGTAACTGAGACCGTGATGAGAATACGTCTACGCTGTATGTGATAGAGTGCGATATAAAATAGTGTAAAATATAAGGAAAATGGAAATTTGTGACAGCGACCTTTGATTTCTTCTGAGACTGTTTAATGATAATGCAAAGCTTTTCAAAAAGCAGAATCAATTCATTCTCAGCCTGAAAGTTACATGAGCGCACATCTTGTGAAATTATAGAAAGGTTTACCTGCTGAAGGCTATCTGGCTTGGGCTTGGTCGTGATGAAGGCCAGTATCAGGGAGATATTTTGCTTCTTGTGTTTGTAGGTAGAGACTTTTCTGTAACAGTCTCTGCTAGTTACTCACCAAAATATAATCGGACAAAGGGTGTGAATAGATCGATAGTGATAGAGATAGATCAAGACTGCTTGAGAGAGCTGAGACCTTAGTCTTTAACGAAGTGAATTAGACTGAGGAATCGTCCTGCAGTCATGCCTCTATATATACATAGTGCTACGTGCTATATCCTATGTCCAAATGGAATAACTACGACAGTGTGTGCCCATATCAAGAGCTGGACCAATGGTGTTAATCCCTGATATCTAATGCCCATGTGGAACAGGTCAAATGACCATGATACGGAGCAATGGTGTTGCGAAGTATCTCCTTGATAGATCCATGATCCCCAAGGTATAACCGAGGTATCTAATCTAATGATCAATAGATCCGATGGTGGACTAGTATGTGAACTGTACAGGTTCCCACGGTTGAAGTATGTAACTGAGACCGTGATGAGAATACGTCTACGCTGTATGTGATAGAGTGCGATATAAAATAGTGTAAAATATAAGGAAAATGGAAATTTGTGACAGCGACCTTTGATTTCTTCTGAGACTGTTTAATGATAATGCAAAGCTTTTCAAAAAGCAGAATCAATTCATTCTCAGCCTGAAAGTTACATGAGCGCACATCTTGTGAAATTATAGAAAGGTTTACCTGCTGAAGGCTATCTGGCTTGGGCTTGGTCGTGATGAAGGCCAGTATCAGGGAGATATTTTGCTTCTTGTGTTTGTAGGTAGAGACTTTTCTGTAACAGTCTCTGCTAGTTACTCACCAAAATATAATCGGACAAAGGGTGTGAATAGATCGATAGTGATAGAGATAGATCAAGACTGCTTGAGAGAGCTGAGACCTTAGTCTTTAACGAAGTGAATTAGACTGAGGAATCGTCCTGCAGTCATGCCTCTATATATACATAGTGCTACGTGCTATATCCTATGTCCAAATGGAATAACTACGACAGTGTGTGCCCATATCAAGAGCTGGACCAATGGTGTTAATCCCTGATATCTAATGCCCATGTGGAACAGGTCAAATGACCATGATACGGAGCAATGGTGTTGCGAAGTATCTCCTTGATAGATCCATGATCCCCAAGGTATAACCGAGGTATCTAATCTAATGATCAATAGATCCGATGGTGGACTAGTATGTGAACTGTACAGGTTCCCACGGTTGAAGTATGTAACTGAGACCGTGATGAGAATACGTCTACGCTGTATGTGATAGAGTGCGATATAAAATAGTGTAAAATATAAGGAAAATGGAAATTTGTGACAGCGACCTTTGATTTCTTCTGAGACTGTTTAATGATAATGCAAAGCTTTTCAAAAAGCAGAATCAATTCATTCTCAGCCTGAAAGTTACATGAGCGCACATCTTGTGAAATTATAGAAAGGTTTACCTGCTGAAGGCTATCTGGCTTGGGCTTGGTCGTGATGAAGGCCAGTATCAGGGAGATATTTTGCTTCTTGTGTTTGTAGGTAGAGACTTTTCTGTAACAGTCTCTGCTAGTTACTCACCAAAATATAATCGGACAAAGGGTGTGAATAGATCGATAGTGATAGAGATAGATCAAGACTGCTTGAGAGAGCTGAGACCTTAGTCTTTAACGAAGTGAATTAGACTGAGGAATCGTCCTGCAGTCATGCCTCTATATATACATAGTGCTACGTGCTATATCCTATGTCCAAATGGAATAACTACGACAGTGTGTGCCCATATCAAGAGCTGGACCAATGGTGTTAATCCCTGATATCTAATGCCCATGTGGAACAGGTCAAATGACCATGATACGGAGCAATGGTGTTGCGAAGTATCTCCTTGATAGATCCATGATCCCCAAGGTATAACCGAGGTATCTAATCTAATGATCAATAGATCCGATGGTGGACTAGTATGTGAACTGTACAGGTTCCCACGGTTGAAGTATGTAACTGAGACCGTGATGAGAATACGTCTACGCTGTATGTGATAGAGTGCGATATAAAATAGTGTAAAATATAAGGAAAATGGAAATTTGTGACAGCGACCTTTGATTTCTTCTGAGACTGTTTAATGATAATGCAAAGCTTTTCAAAAAGCAGAATCAATTCATTCTCAGCCTGAAAGTTACATGAGCGCACATCTTGTGAAATTATAGAAAGGTTTACCTGCTGAAGGCTATCTGGCTTGGGCTTGGTCGTGATGAAGGCCAGTATCAGGGAGATATTTTGCTTCTTGTGTTTGTAGGTAGAGACTTTTCTGTAACAGTCTCTGCTAGTTACTCACCAAAATATAATCGGACAAAGGGTGTGAATAGATCGATAGTGATAGAGATAGATCAAGACTGCTTGAGAGAGCTGAGACCTTAGTCTTTAACGAAGTGAATTAGACTGAGGAATCGTCCTGCAGTCATGCCTCTATATATACATAGTGCTACGTGCTATATCCTATGTCCAAATGGAATAACTACGACAGTGTGTGCCCATATCAAGAGCTGGACCAATGGTGTTAATCCCTGATATCTAATGCCCATGTGGAACAGGTCAAATGACCATGATACGGAGCAATGGTGTTGCGAAGTATCTCCTTGATAGATCCATGATCCCCAAGGTATAACCGAGGTATCTAATCTAATGATCAATAGATCCGATGGTGGACTAGTATGTGAACTGTACAGGTTCCCACGGTTGAAGTATGTAACTGAGACCGTGATGAGAATACGTCTACGCTGTATGTGATAGAGTGCGATATAAAATAGTGTAAAATATAAGGAAAATGGAAATTTGTGACAGCGACCTTTGATTTCTTCTGAGACTGTTTAATGATAATGCAAAGCTTTTCAAAAAGCAGAATCAATTCATTCTCAGCCTGAAAGTTACATGAGCGCACATCTTGTGAAATTATAGAAAGGTTTACCTGCTGAAGGCTATCTGGCTTGGGCTTGGTCGTGATGAAGGCCAGTATCAGGGAGATATTTTGCTTCTTGTGTTTGTAGGTAGAGACTTTTCTGTAACAGTCTCTGCTAGTTACTCACCAAAATATAATCGGACAAAGGGTGTGAATAGATCGATAGTGATAGAGATAGATCAAGACTGCTTGAGAGAGCTGAGACCTTAGTCTTTAACGAAGTGAATTAGACTGAGGAATCGTCCTGCAGTCATGCCTCTATATATACATAGTGCTACGTGCTATATCCTATGTCCAAATGGAATAACTACGACAGTGTGTGCCCATATCAAGAGCTGGACCAATGGTGTTAATCCCTGATATCTAATGCCCATGTGGAACAGGTCAAATGACCATGATACGGAGCAATGGTGTTGCGAAGTATCTCCTTGATAGATCCATGATCCCCAAGGTATAACCGAGGTATCTAATCTAATGATCAATAGATCCGATGGTGGACTAGTATGTGAACTGTACAGGTTCCCACGGTTGAAGTATGTAACTGAGACCGTGATGAGAATACGTCTACGCTGTATGTGATAGAGTGCGATATAAAATAGTGTAAAATATAAGGAAAATGGAAATTTGTGACAGCGACCTTTGATTTCTTCTGAGACTGTTTAATGATAATGCAAAGCTTTTCAAAAAGCAGAATCAATTCATTCTCAGCCTGAAAGTTACATGAGCGCACATCTTGTGAAATTATAGAAAGGTTTACCTGCTGAAGGCTATCTGGCTTGGGCTTGGTCGTGATGAAGGCCAGTATCAGGGAGATATTTTGCTTCTTGTGTTTGTAGGTAGAGACTTTTCTGTAACAGTCTCTGCTAGTTACTCACCAAAATATAATCGGACAAAGGGTGTGAATAGATCGATAGTGATAGAGATAGATCAAGACTGCTTGAGAGAGCTGAGACCTTAGTCTTTAACGAAGTGAATTAGACTGAGGAATCGTCCTGCAGTCATGCCTCTATATATACATAGTGCTACGTGCTATATCCTATGTCCAAATGGAATAACTACGACAGTGTGTGCCCATATCAAGAGCTGGACCAATGGTGTTAATCCCTGATATCTAATGCCCATGTGGAACAGGTCAAATGACCATGATACGGAGCAATGGTGTTGCGAAGTATCTCCTTGATAGATCCATGATCCCCAAGGTATAACCGAGGTATCTAATCTAATGATCAATAGATCCGATGGTGGACTAGTATGTGAACTGTACAGGTTCCCACGGTTGAAGTATGTAACTGAGACCGTGATGAGAATACGTCTACGCTGTATGTGATAGAGTGCGATATAAAATAGTGTAAAATATAAGGAAAATGGAAATTTGTGACAGCGACCTTTGATTTCTTCTGAGACTGTTTAATGATAATGCAAAGCTTTTCAAAAAGCAGAATCAATTCATTCTCAGCCTGAAAGTTACATGAGCGCACATCTTGTGAAATTATAGAAAGGTTTACCTGCTGAAGGCTATCTGGCTTGGGCTTGGTCGTGATGAAGGCCAGTATCAGGGAGATATTTTGCTTCTTGTGTTTGTAGGTAGAGACTTTTCTGTAACAGTCTCTGCTAGTTACTCACCAAAATATAATCGGACAAAGGGTGTGAATAGATCGATAGTGATAGAGATAGATCAAGACTGCTTGAGAGAGCTGAGACCTTAGTCTTTAACGAAGTGAATTAGACTGAGGAATCGTCCTGCAGTCATGCCTCTATATATACATAGTGCTACGTGCTATATCCTGTGTCCAAATGGAATAACTACGACAGCGTGTGCTCATATCAAGAGCTGGACCAATGGCGTTAATCCCTGATATCTAATGCCCATGTGGAACAGGTCAAATGACCATGATACAGAGCAATGGTGTTGCGAAGTATCTCCTTGATAGATCCATGATCCCCAAGGTATAACCGAGGTATCTAATCTAATGATAAATAGATCCGATGGTGGACTAGTATGTGAACTGTACAGGTTCCCACGGTTGAAGTATGTAACTGAGACCGTGATGAGAATGCGTCTACGCTGTATGCGATAGAGTATGATATAAAATAGTGTAAAATATAAGGAAAATGGAAATTTGTGACACTACCCCTCACATCTACCTCGGTCGTGCAGGACACAGGGATCGTAATGACTATACTTGCGACCATAAGGCAAGACTATACTTCTCTAAGAGATATATGCGTCAAAATGTCACAGTTCTGCGCTCCAGGAATGGCGGGATACGTCTGACAATATGTTAGTATCTTGAGGCTAATTATGACTAGTCGAACGTTGCCACACTATCTATGTCATAGAGAAAAGTATACAGTGAGATCTTTACATGAATAATCGTCGACATATCTATATTACGGGAAGAGGGTGTGCTATTAGAACTCATGGGAGGCCCATGTACATGGAAGATCGTGGCGCCACATGTAAAAAGTCTGTAATTGCTACACTTGTGTGTAGTGCGCGAGGCCATAAATCGTTATAAACACGATGTAGACTCATTTTAAACACCACTAGCTCTACTAGAAACGTCGCAGCAGCCAAAGGAGAGGAGCAGCGCGAGTACAATCATCTCAGTGGCTGTAGATTCGCCGCCACATATTGCCCTTTATGGTCTCGGGACGATTCCGGATTAGTGAAGTCCTCAATTTCACGGCTCAGCGTTGGCACTTGCTTTCACCGACCCATCCCCTTTCCAAGCTTTATACCCTTTGAAGCGCTGTCTACTTGTGAGTGGTCGTTGTATCACTCCATTGTAAGTCTTACACCTTTCAACGGCTGAGTTGTATCGGCTGATGTCAGATCATGGTCGGTGGTTGCCTCGACACTCCATTTTCTGCTTATGCAAACTCATAATGATACATCGCTCCAGCCGAGCTCTCACCATAAAACGCTGCACACTTGCTGCACACTGTCAACACGCACTTCGCCTTACAATCCTTCGGTGCTCTACAGGCGCCGTCTCGCTCCCTGACCGCTCCGCTTGGGATATTTCCGTTTGATGTGCTTTTGTTTCTCGAGTCCCTACAATCTGGGATGTTTGCTCGAGGTGCTATGATCCGCCTCCGCCCCCCGGAATTTGTACTCAACACAGCTCACGTTGCATCTGAGCGGTTGGAGTTGTTGGACTTCACGCCGAAGACTACTCTATGTTGCACTCGTACTGCCGATTCTACAGCCCATGTAATTAACACTGCACTCAACTATCTATGTCTTTCCTTCAGCCTCAGAATACCACTTGGGTGCATCCATCCCAGTCCGATTCAACTATGCGGGTTCTATGTACGTACTTTGATTGTTTCAATATATGTGTCCCTGCGTGCACTCAATACGGCTGGAGAAAATTTATTCACGCTAATTCAAATTTGGTATCATGACACAGTTACGAGAGAAATGAAACTTAATCGAGTCGGCGGATCAGGCCAGCAACATCGGCTGCACAATAAGCCGCGATAGCGGCGTCCCAAGAGGTGTATGGTAGGTAGTAAGGAAGCTCGCAATCGGCGACCATACGCCGACAATCGGCCCTAACAACAAGGTCAGTATACAAATTGAGCGTGAAATATATGAGCTTGAATACCAGGATCGATATAGGCCAGGTACTCGGCCACGGATGACCACATAGGACATGTGGGGACCAAAAGGATTTTCCTGGGGAATCCACGCGGAAGATGGATCCGCTTTGCCAGCTCCCAGCATACCATGTATCTCGACAGGCAATTCAATTCAAGAATTGACTGTTTCCACCAGATGAGCTCGTTCACATAAGGCCAAGAACGCTTCCGCATCTGAGCGCCGCTTGAAGCTACGACCACGTGCTCCTGACACACCATAAATTTGTTCCTGGTACTCATTGCTATCGTGGGGTTAGTAGGTACATTTGCATTTCGCAGTTTCACGTACGCTGATTGGAATATGCCCACTGCGCGACCTTTGACTACCACGTAGAATGTGCCCGTTTCTCTTGGCGCATCAAGGAGTAAAGCTTGAGTATTGTCGACAGTGTTGGCATCGGTAACTGCAGATGCCTCGCTGCCAGCAGAGAGGCTATCGGTAGCCACCTCGTCAGTCATGACCTCAATGGTAAACGAGGTTGGGCCAATGTCGGCAGAGGCACCCGAATATTCGTAGCCCACTAGGAGATCATGCATGGTAGCAACGGGTCTTACGAGCAGAGAGGGATCGGACTACTTAGCTAAGTGTTGTAGCCGAAACAGCGGCATCATGCAGAGCAATTTTTCAATTTCGCACGCCTCAGATACAGTAGCTTGCCGTGGCTGGTAACTTACTGCCAGCTCCTTTACCCACTCCTCCATCCATGTCTGGACGCTTAGTGCACACCGTTACCGAGTACACCGGCTCTGGCCGCTCTTGGGTCTGCGGTTCAAAATTTGTCCTGCTCTCTTCAGGCGCTCTCGAATGGCAAGCAGCACGAGATCAAGGGCGAGAGCCTGTGGGACGGTTTTATACCAACATGGCGCAAAAGTTCATCGCCAAGTACGGTTGGTACTGGGACTTCAAGCTCGACAAGGATTGTCCAGATCCGTCGCCAGAGGAGTGGGCCAATGTACTGGACCATACCGGTCTTGAGGAAGACGAGATTGCGCGGCGGAAGGAATATTTTACCAAGCTACGAGAGGTGAGTGCCACCACAACTTCAAAGTCACGTGCACACCTAAACTTGGATGTCAGAAAATCGTTAATTGGTACTTAACTTACTACGGCAAAGTCAGTGACAAAAAGGACCAGAATATGGAAGTCCAGAAGATGATCACCCAGATGGTCCAGACACTACCGAAGCCCCCGCGCAGAAGGCAACTTTTGCAATTTTACTCGCACAAGTATTACGAAGACCCTCAAAAGGGCATCAAAGCCTTCGTGCATCGCACTTGGCCAGCGGAGAAGATAAAGCCGGTTCCTCATGGGACCAAGAAGATGACCCGCTTGGACTATGGGAACAAGATCACTGCGGAGTATTGGGCGAGGGAGACGGACGAGTTCAAGGTGTATGTGGCCAAACAGCGAGATGAGGAGTACAATGAGAGGTTGAAGGCTTACAACGAGGAGCTGGAGGCCATAGACAAGGTCCCCGAAACGCCAGAGAGTTACCACCAGTAAGTGTGATCGTGGTCGTTGTGGTCCTAAGCAAAGATTGACAGCGGATTCGGATAGATCGCTGGCAAATGCGGCTGCGTTCCTACAGCCAGTAGCGGACCTTGCAGCGAAACGGTTTGGGGCGGCTGTCAGCATTTTGATGGTTTTGCCTATTGGCGCCAACAATGGGAATATTGAGATGTGCAGGTGAGCATTTTCACTTTTACCCTCTCTGCAACGTACCCTGACCTGCTGCCCAGCGTACACTCCGGTCAAACAAAGGGATTGAACCCTCAAATTTGGCCCCATTACGACAAACTCGGCTTCCAAACCGTGCAGGATTTATTTGTTGACTTTGGACGCCAGGTTTTCAGTGAGTTCTCCCGCATTGTAACAAACTATCGTGCTTATGTTGCTCCAGCAAAAACAGACCGAGAAAAGTGTGTCTACGCTGCTTCAAGTGCAGTGGACCAGAGCGATCAGACACTCCCAGCGGAACCCGAGTCACAAGAAGGAACACCCCTCTCTGACCCTAACCTTCTGTCCATCCCCGATCTTTCCTTCAACGCACCCGTCAATCAATCTCCCACCGCTACAGTCTTCGATCTCGATGGCGACCTCGCAAGTTTCTTTGACGATCCCCTTCCCGTTCCATTGCTTGGAGCGTCGACACTCGAGGGCAATGTGCAGCCGGAGGATCCCTTTAGCCAGTTCGCACCGGGCTTGCCCACTCCATCTGCCACGCCCACCACACCCTATGCGCCCATCCTCAACAGCGCCGCTGGGACGAATAGAGATGATTATGGCGTGCCTATCCCATCTATCTTACCGGATGGAAACCCTTCTCAGGTCACTAGCCAAGATCAGCAGGCGGCATCAGGATGTTCAACGGCGCCCTTCCCTTTCCTTCCAATGCCAGCATACTCGCCTCCTCACTCGTCACGCGACCTCTCACCACTTCCCATCCAATCGTCTCTCGCACCAACACCGTCCCTATCGCCTCCTGTCTCGCTTGCGCAGCCGCTGGCAGAGAGCAACGTTCAGGCACCGGCCCTGAGTCGTGCTACGTCACCTCAGAACGACCCTGAGGTACCATCATCACACCTGACGGCACATAGCAACAGTCCTCACGCATCATGCTCCCCAACCCTCGCCACACTGGACCTCGACGGCATTCCTGCAGAGGCAAAAGCAATGTATGCGCCTGTTCTCCAGCGAGCCAACGATTGGGGCGAGCCATGGAGTCGCTGTGTAGACACCTTCTTACTCTTCGAGCGCTCTCGAGGGTTCGACCGCCCAGCCAATCAACTCGCCGCATCAAAACAGTGTCCTGCGCTTTTCAAGAAGTGGGTCACGTTGCATCGGCCGGACTCGGGGAAAGAATGGGATGTGCTTGTCAGCGGTGACGGCGTCGCTTTCGGTGCACAGTGGTGGGAATGGTGGGTTGATATACAGCCCTCAGGCCGTCGCGTTGAGGGCGCATTCACGTTAGCAAGACGGGACGCCGGCTTGATCATTTGGAAGCGGCTTAGCAAGTCGGGAGTGAACGGTATGCTCTTGGTTCTCGTGGGTCTAGTGTGGTGGAAATTGATGATCGGCGATGCGGACGACGACTGGCGTAAAGCCGTGACCGATGTCACATGGGCATTGCATGAGATGAAGAGTGCTCCTCTCGACCCACCATCCAAGAAGAGAAAGTGGTAAGCATTGTTACAATTATTCATTGTCCATCTATCTGATTCAATGCTTCCCTCTCAGTGCGGAAGCGGAGCAGACAGACCCTGAACAGTCCACGGCGCCCGTGTCAAGCAATCTCCGGGCTGAGCGCAAGAAAAGCAAGAAAGCGCTGGGTATTGCTGTTTGAACTTTCGTATATCAGTCTTAAACAAGATTTCCTTTCATATATCACACTATTTTAATGAAAGCCCGTTCTATCTCTCGCACACGTGAACGCAAAGAGTCGCAAATGGCCTGTCATTCATGAAGTTGTGACTTTGCAAAATTTTACAAGTTGTGACATAATGACGTCTCAATACACGTGGATTGCTCTTACGCCAGCTGACCTTCGAGCGTGCATGCAGTGCTATAGTTGGTGCAATCATATTTTAATTGAACATACTCTACTACTTTATTGATATATAAGTGTATATGTCACGAGCACGAGGAATGAGGCGGGGAGAAGAGGGAGGCGTGTCAGATTTGGAGAGAAAAGCTCGTTAGCGGGGGGAGGGGGTGCAAAGTGGAACGGGGAACCGAGATCATGGTATCATATCAACAAAAATGATCATAGTAAGAGGCACAGCATCATATAGTGTAGGAGAAAGGAATAGGCAGGAAGTGCGATGGAACGAAAGGCCAGGACACAGTATCATTGAGTGATGTGCGAACCTGATTATCCAATGTAATGCGAACAGCAAATCCAAGCCTGGCGAAACCAGGCCAAGCAGAATTGAATGGAGCGGCCGTGGTCGCAAGGGGGGAGCAGAGCAGGGGGCGAGGGAGAAAAACGCCGTGAAAGGGTGTGGCGGGGAAGGGATTGGAAAGACAGTATGGGGAGAGGTGTGGGGAGGAGTGGCTAGGCGGTGAGCTAGAGCAGCGGATGAAGGGCAGCAAGGGGAGGGCGGCAAGGGGAGGGAGGCAAGCAGCGAGGAAGCGGATGGGCCCGGAATGCGCGCTGCACCCAAGGAAAGTGCCGAGCAACGAGCGAGCGAGCGCCACCCCAAGGAAAGTGCCGAGCAACGAGCGAGCGCCACCCCAAGGAAAGTGCCGAGCAACGAGCGAGCACCACCCCAAGGAAAGTGCCGGACAACGAGCGAGCGCCACCCCAAGGAAAGTGCCGGACAACGAGCGAGCGCCACCCCAAGGAAAGTGCCGGGCACCCTGCGAGCGCCACCCAAGGATACCCAGGTCCCGTGGGCGGAGGGGAATCCGGCAGCTGACCTTGTCATTCTAAATGGATGGTAGCCCACTGGTCAGTAACCCACCACAAATCTGGCAGACATTTAAATGATGGCTTGCAGTAGCTTACTGTCTGTTTGGTTAAATTAGTACATGTACGCTTGGATGAGGAAGAGCTGGTTCGCTCATTGAACCGGAAGAGTAAGAGGCAATGATGCTATGCTCCGCAGTGAGATGAAAGGTGAAATATGATATGGATTGAGCGAAATGAAGGCGAAATGCAAGTATCATTAAGCTCACAAGCGAACATCTGCTCACCTGATCAACAATGCCTCACAATTGCTCCCATCCTGCTTGCGCCCTCCGTAACGCTGCTGCAAAACCTGCTGCGTCCTGCTGCGCCAACTTTGAGCCCAGCTAGTGACCGCTAATACTGTATGTGTCGTATCGAACGTCGGCTGGAATACCACGTGGCTCTTCACCTTGCCTGGCACGTCGTCATCGTCGTTTCCATTTGGACCCTCCAAGTCGTCCTCGTCGCCAAAAGAGCTGTCTGCAGTTCACGGAGAACTGTGGTGTCGTCGTGCATGTTGTAGTTTCCAATTCGCGAGAGCGCTCATCAGGAAAATATCAAAATACTTATGGGCCACTTATTTGCCACTTATGAACGCTTACGCTCCCATAAGGAGTCAAGTACTCAAGTAGGTCTCCATGCTTATATTCTGCTTGAATTCAGCTTGGGCGGCACTTCTTGTTTGATTGGGGTGCACTTTGCAGCTTTGCAGCTTGGGCTCAAGTCACATGACTTGTCATTTGGATTTCCCCGAGCGAGGTCTTCGCGGAAATCCAAGCGACAAATCATGTTACCCCAGTTCAACTAACGGTCCGGTGCTGCGAAAGTAACAGATATCGGTACATGCCTTAAATCCACGGGTGAAATTAGAGTATTCAAGCAACAAATAAGATATGTGGGAGCGGCTTAAGTTCACAATGAAGAACTTTGTGCAAGCAATTCATCCAATCAAGCGGAAGCCAAGCTGAGATAAGCGGAAAGGCAACTTTAATGCAAAAAGCAGTTGAACTAGAGAAGTGGGTCCAAGAGCACCAGAGGTAAAGCATAGAAAAGTAGATAGACCGGTTAAGCCGTCCAGCATGAGAAGATGATGATATAACTGAAAAGCAGGTTGCAAGTGCGCTCAAAATGGAAAGTTGCCAAGCCGCAAAACAAGAATCAGAAGAGGTAAGCACGCAAAGCGGAAAAGAGCAAAAAAGTGCACAAATCACTCAGTATAGAAAAGCGGGTCTAAGGCAAACATAGCGGCCAAGTGCGAAAAAGTAGTGGGAACCATTAAGCTCCCCAGCTGGACACAATAAGAATAGTAAAAAAGTAGATCCCAAGTGCACTCAGACCAAAAGATCTTCAAGTTGAAAAACGAGGATTAGAAGAAGTAAGAACAAAAGCTTGGAAGGATGATATAGGTCACAAGGTGTTTGTCAAGAAAAGCGGGTGCAAGATGCTGTTAGCGGTAAAGCCGCTGAAAGTAGTCTGAAGTGTCAAGCCACCCAGCTTGATAAGAGAATAATATAGTGTTGAAGCGATGCAAAAGCGTGTAGAACAAGCAGTTTTCAAGCCATATAATTAGAATGACAACTGTAAGCACACAAAGCGTAGGAAGATAGCAAGATACACAAGCACCATTTGTGATATAAGAGGATGCAAAGGATAGAAGCATAGAAAAAGATGTCCGAATAACCAGTGATTAAGAGCAAAAGGTAGAAGGTTGGAAAAGAGGGCCCAAAAGTCCATAATCAAGAGCAAAAGGTAGAAGCAAAGCGAACAAAGTCCAATAATCAAGGGCAAAAGATGAAGGGACAGGGGATTCAAGCATATAATAGAGTGGCAAGCGATAGAATAAGTGATGTAAGGGAAGATGAAGAATCAAATTAACCCTGCACCATAATGAGCAATCAGAACCGATAATAGATATACCACATACCTCCTCCTCATCCATTTCATCATCATGCCCACTGTAATTAGCCCCATCATCATAATCCATGCCATCATTATAGTCTCCATAAGAGGGCTGTCCCTTGCCTGTGTTGCTCGCCTGCTCGAAGATTTCGTTGTCGTCGTCCTGCTCGAAGATTTTGTCATCGTCGCCCTGCTCAATGGGTTCATCGTCGTCACCCTGCTCGGCAAATTCACCATCGTCAACCTCCTCCGCAGGTTCATCGTCATCGTTGACATCAACCTGTTTGACCTGATTACCACTACAATCCTGCTCAGAAGGTTTATCATCATCTTTGCTGTCAGCACCGATTGAGCGCACTTACATTGCTTTCATCAAGGTCCTCGAGCTCGTCATCATCATCATCGTAGTTGAGTGGTATACGAGCACGAGAGCTCTTGTGGACTCTTTGTACTGGGCCGTCGTCTTCTTCGTGGCTGCGTGTGATGCGTGAAAACCTGCGGGCTGCTATAATGATTTTATCCATGTCAGATTTGCGGAGTCTTGAGATAGTGTTGAGGTAGTCGTCAACGCTGTCACCCCACAGTTCTTCGCTGAACGCGACACTTGGGGCTGAGCGTCTTCCAGTAGTGGGAGAGACATCTGCGATGATCAGGTGTCCGCCTGGTTTCTCACTGTCCTCAATTGTGGCCAGTGTAATACGGCCATCCGCGACGTACCGCAGAGCACGTTCAACAGCAGCTGCAACAAGTGCCAATGCAGGACGGGGCTCTGGTCTTGGTGTATCTGGATTGTCTGAGCCCGGGTACATCCCTTCAAGCCACGGGACATTCTTGATGGCCGATATGTAGGCGGCAAAGGTCTGAACAATCAGGCCTGCCTGGAAGGGACATTTCCACCGCTACATGTATGTACTGTTAGAACTAGATAATTGATAAATGATAGTGCGTACCTTGGGAGACACATCATTTGCTGCCCCATATATGAAACGATAGTCTTGGAGCATCATCTCACACCACTCAGCACGTTTGTCGTCAGAGTCCCGAAGTTCAGAATCAGATGCTAGATAAGCCAAGAGGACCGCGATTGCAGCAGATCCAATTGGGCTTCGAAATTGATCTGCGAGACGTTGTGCGACCTGGACAACAAGATGAGAAGACATATATTACAAAAGGGAAAGCATACCTTTGCTACGACTGGATCTTTAGCATCAAACTCGATGCTGTCATCGTCATAATGAAAGCGGGCAACAACTCCAAGGAGTTGAGCCAGCTTTTTCAATGGGATCCGGAAGATACGTGGCTGAGTTGCGGCCACCATAATAATCGATGGAATGACCTTATTCTTCCAGATATTACCCTCCTGGAAGTGTTCTGGAAGTTTTTGAGTTGAGCGAGAGGAGGCTATGCTCTGGACAGGAATAGGTGCGGTAAGGCCAGGTTCCACTTTGATTTTGTGCTAGATAGAAGTTAGTAGTATAACGAGCTTGATCAAGTTCACATTACTCACCTCACTATTCAGTCTCCTTCCGTCTTTCACTGGACTGCTCTTTTTAGCTTCAAATTCCTCTCCCTTCGTCTCGTCTCGATCAGAGATTGCTCCTCGCTCGTTGAAATGTCCATCATCTTCTTCGGATATCTTGATACCATTGTTCAAAGCTGACGTTCGGGAGGTGACTGAGGCAGGTGGACGGGTTGCAGTGGTGGCTTGAGACACATTTGATCGACTGTTCGTGAGTGAGGGAGTGGAGGTTGTCCGCTGGCTAGGCACCTTGATGCCTTGTGGTAAGTTAGCTGTCCACATTTCGACACCATTGGTTCCACTGAAGTTGGGCTTGCGGTATGCGTTGCTGAGGTTCCAGTAGAACAGGGTGGTTTGGTCGAGGGTGAGAAGCGACATGTTAGTTGTCAAGTTTTGATGTCCTAAAAGGGTAATTGCACGCACCTGTTACTTTTAATCTTATCTTGAGCCGGCATCTGATGGGAAGATCGCTCTTTACTGGCAGCTCCCACCGCATGTTTCAAATTCTTGACAGTTGGTGCTTGTACCTTAGTCACCCTGATGTTGCTCTCTTCCACCACCTCAACATCACTACTCTCTTCGTCAACTATCACTCTGCCCTTAGGGTGCTTCCCGCCGCCTGCCCCCTTCTGCTTTGTCTTGAGCTGTGCGTCTGATCCACCAGTCTTTGTCTTCTTTGTCGGCGGCGGCTTGTCGGAATCTTCGGTTTCAGATAAAGCCTTTGAGACGTACTCTGGGGCTTGCGAGTCGTCCTCGGTGACCGAACTCTCCTCGGCATCCTGGGAGATGGGTGTGGGCGCCTGCACTGCACGATATCCAGTCTGGGCAGTGGCTTTGGCTTGTTTGCTGGTGGAGTTGGCAGCTGTGGTACGAGTGGCCCTGGTACGGGATGCAGGTGCAGCTGCTGGACGAGCTGGAAGTGCACGGTAAGTGTTGATATTGATATCGACATCAATGTCCATCTGGTCGTCAGGACCGAGGCCGACATTGGATGTTGCTGTGGCTCGTTTGCTTGGCCTGGGTCTGTACCCAATGGGCTGGCCTTTCGAACCATCAGGAAGAGTCGGGGCAACATCTCCGCTGCATGGATTGGGCTTGGCGGGAACGAGAGTCGACTTGACTTGAGACGACTGGGGTTTGGAAGCTTTGAGTGCCACAGTCGTAGTCTTGTCGGCCTTGTTGGGATCTCCGCTGGCATGTCCCCTCTGGCTAGTGGGAGCAATAGCACCATCCTTGACGTGGTCGTCTTTGGTCTTGGGCGGAGCAGCATTGGTATTGCGCTTGACTGTGGCTACATCTGGCTCGGCAGGGGGTTTGTTGAGGGCATCGTTGGCCTTGGTGGACTTCCGTTTGCGCTGTAGAACAGGAGGAAGGGGAGGTGGCATATTGGTATCCATTTCGTTGGCCGCCTTCTCAAACAGCTCTTCTAGGGCGACAGACTCTGTCCTCCTCAAAGGAGGAGCCATGCATTTCTTGTCCTTTTCAACAAGAGGAGTTGAGTAGGAGGTATCTTGAGCACTCGCCGTTTCTGTGAGTGCTTTAAAACACTGAGCTTTGGCATCTTGGGACAAAGCCCGTGCTTTCTTCTTCTCTTGTTTGGCGAGACACTCTTGAGCAACCTCGTCAGAAGCTCAACGAGGAGCCTTTGCATCCACTAGTCCTGGACGCTTGCTAACATTTTCGGCGCGGGTTTGAACGGGCATGATCTAATATGAAGATGAATGAAGAAGCGAGGTTGGGGTCTGGTATGTTGTAGTGGTATGGCAGGAAGGCACTATTGGCATACGTGGCAACTTGACACTTTGCCAAAATTCCCACTCGTTCTACCCATTTTCGCTCAGCACTGTGTGATCATACGACAACACTCTTCACTCATTACACTTGCTCAGCCTTTTGCTTGTCGTCCACAGCTATGCAGGTCACTACCAATCTACGTATCCGCCAACAGTTCAACCACAGTCATCCTCGCTCTCGTGCGCTTTCACGCTCTCGGACATGCCCTGTATCAGGCTGTGGGCGTGTCTTCCGCAATAATTCGGGGCTTACCCAACATAAGTGTTCAAAGCACCCAGAATACACTGAATCATCATCATCAGATAATGAGGCTCCTGCTCCTAACACCGACATCGAAGACGATTCAAGTGATATCTTGGAGAACTCAGACGCCTCGGGGCAATCTACACACCGTCGGGCCACAGTCGAGGATGTTGAGGATGAGGATGAGGTCCGGAGTTCTATTGGTAGTGGAGATTCGAGAGACTCGAGAACGCGAAAGTATTACCATCCATTGTTGAATGGTACGTCATCATTGAATCCTTCCTGCTATCTATGTCTACTGACATATTTCGAAAGGTGCATTATGCGATAAAGATGGCAATTTCTTAGATGCCCGCACCCCTCCACCGCCCCGTCATGATCCACAACCAACAGACTGGGGCTCATATGAGAGTCGTGCCCACTTTGAACTCGCTGAGTTCTTATACAAGGATGCACAGATGTCTGCTGGGAACATCGACAAGCTGTTCAAGATTTGGCAGAACCACTCTGATAATACTGGTGGAGAGGCACCATTTACCAACCATAAGGATCTTTATGCAACCATTGACGCTACTACCGTCGGTGAAGTACCTTGGCAAAGTTTCAAGCTGAAATATTGTGGTCCACTTCCAGATGAAGGGGCTGAGGTCCCTGCTTGGATGCTAGATGAGCATGAGGTGTGGTTCCGAGATCCCCACCAACTTCTTCGTAATCTCCTCGCCAACACTGATTTTGATGGTGAATTTGACTACGCACCTTTTCAAGAGTACGACAAGAACGGAAAACATCGTTATCAAGATTTTATGTCTGGCAACTGGGCATGGCAACAAGCAGTACATATATTTCACATCTTAGTCACAGTAGCCTATCTGATTGCGATGCACTAGGATGAAATAGCCAAGCTGATGGCAACACATGGGCCATGTTCGTTCCTATCATCCTCGGGAGTGATAAGACGACCGTGTCCATTGCAACTGGCCAAAACGAATATTGGCCAATATACCTATCCATCGGCAATATCCGGAACAATGTGCGGCGAGCGCACCGCGATGGCATGGTACTGCTTGGGTTTCTCCCCATCGCTAAGAGTAAGTTGTCACATTCACTGCTTCTATCAAAGTACTAATACATCTCAATTCAGCTGACAAATGCCATGCAGGAACTGAGGCTTTCCGAAACTTCCGCCGTCAGCTGTCACATACGTCTATTGCAAAGATTCTCCTTCCCTTGAAGGAGTCTTTTACAACACCAGAAATTAACCGCTGCCCTGATGGACATTTTCGGCATACAGTCTACGGCGCGGGGCCATATATTGGCGACTACCCTGAGCAATGCATGCTCTCAGCACTCGTGCAGGGCTGGTGCCCAAAGTAAGTCAAATCCTCTCACTTTCTGGTCAAGCTAACGTCTATATGTAGGTGTCTTGCCCCAAGCAAGGACCTTGAACAGGAAGCAATCAGTCGCACTCAGAAACTTACTGATCAGCTAGCCGAGTTCCATGAACTTGGCGAGCTGTGGGAGCACTTCGGTATTGTAGGGGACATCGTGGTATGTGCCAATATTTGAATTGCTGGACCTTCGCTGACATTTCTGAAGCCCTTTACCTCTGATTTCCCATGAGCTGATATGAATGAGTTGATTTCACCTGACATCCTGCACCAGCTTATCAAAGGGGGCTTTAAGGATCACTTAGTTTTGTGGGTTGAAGACCTCATATATTCTACCCACTCAAAGAAGGAGGCGAATCGGATTCTTGATGAGATCGATTATCGGTGAGTACTCTCTAATCATTATAAAGTCCACACGCTAAGGTCTCTGCAGCATATCTCTCGCAGCTCCTTTCACTGGTGTGAGACGATTTCCAACTGGGCGTGGGTTCAAACAATGGACCGGAGACGACTCAAAGGCATTGATGAAGGTAATATTCCTTTTTATATTCTACATGTATAAAAGCTCACTCGAGACAGGTCTATATCGCTGCTATTGACGGTCTCGTCCCTGACCGTGTTGTGTGTGCAGTGCGCACCTTTGTTGATTTTTGCTATCTTGCTCGGCGTAACATCCACGATACCGACAGCTTGGAAGAAATGGATAAGGTCCTTGGCGAGTTCCATGAGCATCACAAGATTTTCATTGAGCTAGGCATACGCACCGACTTCAACTTGCCACGTCAGCACTCAGCACGCCATTGGACAAAGCTTATCCGGGAGTTTGGTGCGCCTAATGGCTTATGTTCTTCAATCACAGAATCAAAGCATATCAAAGCAGTAAAGCGCCCCTGGCGACGCTCAAAGCGCTACAAAGCGCTACAGCAGATGCTATTGATAAACCAGCGCCACGACAAACTTGCCGCTGCACGCATTGACTTTGTGCGTCGTGGAATGTTAGAACCACCAAAACGATCCCGCAATTCAGCTACCGTGGACAAAGCAAGTATGTATCCAATCTCGCTCCGGTCTTGAATTGCAATGTTGAAGTCTTCAACTTCCCACTTAGTCGCCGCACATGCTCTGGAGCTAGAGGATGGCGGGCCTGTTGAAGGTCACATCATTGCTGAAGCGCAGCTGTCTGTCGCTGTAGCCCGTAAGTTATTACCACTATGTCATGATAAATAGTCCACTTACCATCATCTTCAGACCGCAATCTTGATACCAATATCTTGGCAGCTACCATCATGCAAGATAACATTGCCGACCTCCTTCGTGATTTCCTCTTTGAGGAACTCCATCCAGGCTCAATGTCAGCAGCTGCGAACACACTTCCACCATTCAACAAGCGTGTCTTAGTCCACCCCTCGGCGCTGGCCTTCTTCTATGCACCAAGCGACCTATGCGGCACAGAGGGAATCTCAAGTGAACGCATATGAGCAGTTCCCTCTTGGCAGAATGGTGCTGGTCGCTACGACTGTGTCTTCGTTGAGACCAATCCAGAGGCTCCCGGCATGCTTGGTCTTGATATAGCCCAAGTAAAAGCATTCCTCTCATTTACGCACAAATCCAAGCTCTACCAATGTGCGCTGGTATCATGGTTCTCGCGGATTGGTGACAAGCCGGACACCATCACAAACATGTGGACACTCCAGGCGGACTTTGACGCCAATGGACAGCGCTATTGCTCAGTCATTTCAGTTGACTCTATTGTTCGTGCCGCTCATCTTTTGCCGGTGTTTCGGAGTGGTTTTACTCCCAAAAATATTATACCTGCCCACTCTCTGACCACCATCTTTCGTGGCTGGTATGTCAATAAATATATTGACCACCATGCCTTTGAGATTGCTTTTTAGTTTCGGAAAATTCTTGTACGCACCTCCCTTCTCCTCGCCTTTCAAGCCCTCACTGACCTGCCACAGATGTGCCATATCTCGCCCCGGTCATGCAGCTGAGCGCGGACCTGACCAACACCTGTTTGCCATGCTACCTGCTGCGCATTGAGCAGACCATGTTCGAGAAGTGCGCGTACCCTCTTCGGATTGCGGACATGGAAGCAGTGGGGCGAGGAGCTGTCGCGAAGTGTCGCATGAGGTGCGCGCCTTGACGTGGGTGCGTGGACAGAGAACGAGGGCACTCAAGGGTCGTGCGTGATTGGACGTCGTCTTGCCCTGCCACCAGCGGCAGAGCGCCTCGAACACGAGCAGGCGTGAGGTTGGGTCCAGTGCCAAGGTCGAGTTACCTAGAATGGGTATAGGTCAGCAAACTCGTCAAAGGAGAAGAGAGAAGAAGCTTACAAAGGATGAGAACAGACGGCTTCTACAGGTGCGCCCGCGCAATCACGAGCCGCTGCCGCTGCCACCCCCGGCTGAGCACAGCACCGCCCATGCCCAGCCATGTATCATACCCTCCTTCCTCGGCACGCCCGCCTCCTTTTCCCAGATGTGGTTTGTAGCTGGAGACGGGTTCCAAAAGGTAGAGACACTGCATAAGATGACGTCACATATTCTACCTCCAGGACAGATATGACATCATACCTTTATAAAATCTATGTTCATTTGCGTGTCCCGTGCTTGAATATGGTTCAGGCCGTAGCAGGGCAAGCCAGTCGTGTTGGTAAGGAGTTGGTATGCTTTCCTGCACCATGAGCTTGTGATTGCACAGCTGCTCGACAATGGCGAGCGTCTCACGCAGAGACGACACGGTCTTGGTGGGGGCGCAATTTGGGTGCACAGGAGCAGGGCAGACGTGTTGGAAAGAGTTGATAATGTGCGGGGGCTTGACATTGGCCAGATGAAGACGTAGCGGCGGCGGCAGGGGCCGCACATTAAAAGGAGCATAGCAGGCAGATACGAGGGCGCAAAGGACTTGTGTTGATGCATGTGACGAGCCGTGCGTGATTGCGGCATGCGTACGTACTCTCAGATGTGCATCTATGGGTGAGAGTGGCTGTTAGCATCATTGCTCAAGAGTAACATAACTAACTTACCTATTTTCAGGTGTCGCAGCGCATTGACGCTGCGCCTGCGCACGCACGGCATTCATCGACTTGAGCTGGTGAGCTACACGTGCGCGGGGACCTTCTGGAACGCTGCCGCCAGCCTCGCACACGATGCTCTCATGCACCCTACCTCTCTACAACTCCTATTCTTCCTATCCTTGTCCCCATCAACATCCAAGTGCGAGACCGCGTACAAGGGGGGAGTGTTTGCAGCGCCGACAGTTGCAGCCGCCGCGCAGACGTGCTGACAGAGACGCCAAGGCAGAGAGGCAGAGAGGCAGAGAGGGACAGACACACGGATGGGCAGACACAAAGGCCAGGTATGATAAGGAAGAGACCGCAGTTAAGGTTGGTGCGGGCTCAATCATCCGCACGCGCAACAGCCCCGTCGCCACACTCAAGCAAACTCTCGCGCGCGCACGCGCTGCATGTCCACGTCGCTGCCCACTTCCGTCGCCCCACCATGCATGCTCCGCTGCGGCGCCAAGCCTTCGCGCGCACGCGCTATCTCCTCGCTCTCGCCACGCCCCCGTGCGCTTTCCCGCTGCGCTGATTATTTGTCTTGATCACTTTTTCTTTCTTTACTGATATGAATTAGATTTCTTACTTATGGACTTTATTCTAGTTGCTACTTGTAATTGCTTTGTACGGCAGGTGTCTGGGCAGCACTTACAATACTTACAATACTTACATTTTTTTCTTGGGCTTTTGCTTTCATTTTGCTTTTTTTATAGCTTGTGTACTTAAACTAAATACGAGACCAACCAAGGGAGTCAAGCCGGTAAGCAAATAAGAGGTTAGACCTGCTTGACGATCTTGACCACTTGAGCGACATAAGCAGAAAAAAAGTTATCATAAGCGCATTTTAAGGAGAATGATATTTTCCTGATGCTGGGAACTGGCGACGTGGGGCAGTGCTGCACAACTGGCCATCAGGAACCACTGAAAGTTATGTAGCGTCTGTCAGAGTTACATAGCATACGTAGCATCGGTAGGTGCCCCACCTCTACGTAGCACGGAGTAACTGCTGGTAGCGAAGCGAGGGTTATGGTAGCATCAGGAAAAAACAGTTCCGCCCGTAGCACGCGCCAGCACTTCAGAGCACGCGGTAGACACTGTAGACATCTGTAGTTAACTCACCAGCAGTAATCTGTCACCCCGAAGATCAACATCGTAGCACTAAGTAGGCACTATAATCATGGGTGAAACACCAGCAAATAATATGATTAGCCTATAGGTAATCTAGTACTCAACCGTGAAAGACAGTGAACGGTGAGATCCCGGCCCGGTGCCGTCGCCGCCGGCGACGAGCGTGAGCGTAGCTCACGGCTACAGCGTTGCTGCCCCAGCCCCGTCGCGCCGCTTACGCGCACACCTGCTGCGTCCCCTGCTCCCTTGTTGCGACCGGCCCCTCTGCGCGCACACCCGCATCGCGCGCCCTGCAACATGCGCCATGTCCCCCGCACACAAGGATGGCTCACGCTTGGCGGCGGGGTCGAACGAGACCATCGCGTGGAGGGCAATTGCGTACTTGATATATAGGCTCGTGGACAGTGTGAAGATAGATAATATATGTCATATTCAAGTAGCCAAGAACCGAAATAATAAGAAATCAAGGTGGCGAAGATAGCAGTTCACATAAAACGATGAACACTTCTCCAAAACATCTTTGGCACTCCAAGTTCGGTCCATTGAACGCCCAAATTTAGGAATCAGATGGATGCTACATTCAATCTGTGTGATAGGGATGATGGACGCTCGGCGTCTCTGCCCACGCATCGAACGGCTAATCAAATGCATACCAATTTCAGGGACGGGTGAGCGAAGTGGCGTAAACCATTCAACATATGCCAGTGGGTGTGGGTATGAGCCACAAGCTTCGGGCACCTTGAATATTACTCGTACTTGAGCGACCAAAAGACCTGAAAAACATTAATATAGTTAGCACACTGGAAAAAAAATTGAGGCTTGCTCACCTTCGAGAGCGTGATTACCAAGAGAGAGATCACCACTCTCCCGAGCCAGAACTGTATCAAATTGAGCGGATACACTATCCTTTCCACCACGAGCAGCCTCAAAGCAGCGCACCCGTATAAGGTCCTTGGTGACAAGTTTTGTCACTTGTGGTGCAGGTGGAATATGCACAGTTACGAGTCCATTTATGGAATCGTTTCATACCATGGGTTCCCGCCAAATCCGCGTGCGCGGAACACGATATTGTGGGAAAGTTCTGTAAAAATGCCGAAGTCGCTGAAATACCTTCCTTTAATGCGACTTTGGCCACTGGCTATTGTTCTCAATGGTTGTAAATTCGATTTCATGTCTCTATATGTCGTATTTCAATTTATACTATCATTTGGGTTTGAGAATATTGGTGCAAGCGCTAGTATAAAGGCCTCGGTCTCAATATGCCATCCAGTTTCCGTTCCGCCACTTGCTCCCCGCCCTCTATTCTGAGCAGCTCTGGCTGTTTATCATAGATTTTCATGGTTGTAATTTTTTTTTTCAGTCTGTAGATAATATATCTCAATTCAAAACAGAGCTCACTCGCGAAATCGCCGATCCTGGTTTGAATGATACCTCCGGATTCCGATCCGCCACGGCCATTTGCACTCTGTTTGCAGCTTAAATGGCAAATATGATAGTTCACCCTCTCAGCCGCAGATTCCATGTCCGGCTTTATTTTCAATTATGGTATTAATGCATTGGAGATTGGTTTTATACATGTGTGCAGTGGTTATACGGTCATCATAACTGTGCTTATTGCCGCGTATTCTAGCCGTCCTGGACGGCTTGTCTGGCACTCCGTTCATACCCTCGTGAGCATGTCGAGGGATCTCTTCGAGTTGGCGAAGATGGGAGACAGGCAGAAATACAAACAAAACAAAAAACAAAACATAAAAACATAAAAAATATATTCACCCTCAACAAATCGAACGATCGACCTGTGTGGATCTACCACGCAGGCTTCACTGTTTCACCGTTCTGTCATGATACTTCATTCGGCCTTCCTTTGTATCAAGATCCCCCAACAGGACGAAAACAAATATAGTTACTGCACTAGGAAATTCAATGTTCCACTGCTTCCGCCATGTCCTTCACCCTCCTTCCATGCGATGGTTGCCGGAAACACTCTCCCAGGCTGAAATGCTGCCCGTGCGATACAAAGTTGTACTGCGTACGTTCCCACCGTGATGAGAGCCAGATTCATACTTATCGAGGGAGATCAGTCACGCCGTTGCCAAAAGGCTGATTGGCCTGCGCACAGAGAATACTGCCAGAGCATGGATCTAGAACGCGCTATGATCCATTGCTTTCCACGAGATGATTTTTTCCGCTTCAGATTTCAGAAGTGGGTGCACACCCATCAATCCACGGTAAGAATATCGGTGTCCACAAAGCCGCTTTACGCTGATCATCCATTGATTCGTAGTTTCATGCTTTCTCAGCCTATGCCATCGAATCGGATTCTACACATGTACTTACCGTAGGGGTTCAGTGGGACCCCTTCCATTCTCCCAGAATTCACAACTTGATTATGGGAAGAGAAGAGCTCGGCAACATGCACAAATAATTTACTTCAGTCGGCCATGATCTGAGATCTTCACTGCAAGAGCTTAAGAGACTAGGAAGTTCTATGATCTATTTCATGGCGGAAAACTCGTCGCCAGCTTTTCGGGGGAGTAGAAGCCCTTATGCGGTTGGATTCTCGTGCTCAGCCGTGAAAGTGGCAAGGGTAAATCGCCCGGGAGAAGAGCTGCAACTGGAAAAGCGCTGTTATGCGGCAGCACCTACGGTTGGGGACCGTGTTTATAAACGGTTGATGAAAAAAGGAAAACTGTCGGAGAAGGAGGTGGAGGCCACTTTGAAAGAAAAAAACCTTTACAGGTCCGCAGTGTACAGGAAGTGAGGAGCTGCCGGTGGTTACTGACGGGTAGAAAAAAGTTTCAATACATGCTGCTGCGTTAATCATTCAGGTGGTAAACACCACGCCTCAGACCGGATCGCACCGTGACCTGCGCACTTGGCCTGTGCACTTGGGAAGGAGATTGGTAGTAAGTACCGTCTTGGGTAAAGGTTCGGATTAATGTGTCAGTATTCGGCACATTATTCGCTTCGGCAAGCTAGATAAGTGAGCTTCGCGCCTAAGACTTATTCGGTTTGCCGGAGGGACGGGCGTCTAATCCAGCCGTCCTGGACGGCTGCAATGGTCACGTGAATTCAGTTCCCCGCATTCCCGCTGTGCGGTTACGACTGATAATCTGTTGTGGGCATTAGTTTGATCATACCGGACAGCTTAGAATTTATAGCAATCTCAGAGATATCGTTCAATGAGTTGCGCTTGAGCCTCATTCGGTTTGCAGGAGGGTGGTTGCTGACAATTTCCTGCACCACTGACGGGTGCCTACTCCAGCCGTCTTGGACGGCTGGAGTGGTCATACGAATTTAGTTCCCATGTGTCAGGTAATATTCTGTTTGTGGCAGGTGATTCGACCCGTATCAACCATACCCAAATTAAGCTATCCGCCCAGCGATCTTACTCCGCTGGTGCCACTGTCATAATTGTCGCATCACGGCGTCTTGTTTAAAGGTATCTCTCCTTTTTACAAAAGCTCGGTCTCACTAGAGCGAGATCCAGTCATTCAACTTGGGCACCCAGCCGCTGACCGCTCCCACCATGTCCGTCTCCCTTCGTTCATGTGACTCGTGCCATAAACTCCTTCCTAAGCTGAAATTCTGTCCTTGTGATACAAAATGTTATTGTGTACGCCGTCAATTTGATCGGAGACGGGTCCATGCTCACCACAGGAGAACAGTCACGCCGCTGCCAAAAGGTGGATTGGCCCGTGCACAGGGACTACTGCCTTGCGATGGATATAGTAGACGCTACAGTCCAATGCTTTCCTCCAGACGACTATTTCCGGTTCAAGTTTTCGAGTTGGGTGCACACTTATCGAGACACGGTAAGCATATAGACAAGTTAGGTGGGCCTTCACGCTGATTGTTCATCCGTCTACAGTTTCATCAGTACTGCGCCGTTGCGCTCAAGGAGAAAGTTTTTTCTTGCGTCCTTGTGGTGGAGGTTGAGTGGGACGCTATCCGTTCACCAAAAATTCACGACTTGAAGATGGAAGCGAAGGTTTTCCCCGGCCTGCGCAGTGAGAGAGAAGGCTCGACGGCCGCCCTCTTGGACGCAAAATTGCGAGATATTCAGGGTCAGGGGAACTCAGTGATCTATTTCATCGCAAGAGACACATCACCGGATTTTGAGGGAGTTGAGAGGCCTTGTGCGTATGGGCTCTCATGCTCTCCCGCCACGAGAGTGAGCGGGAGCCATCAGGCAGAGAGGCTGCTGCTGGCAGAGCGCTGTTATGCGGCGGCACCCACGGCAGGCGATCGTGTTTACAGACGACTCATGAAGAAAGGAAGCCTGTCAGAGAAGGAAGCGCAAGCCAGCTTGGACGAACAGAATCTTTACAGGTCAGCATTGTACAGGAAGTGAGGGGCTGTTTATCCAGTGACTGGCGTTTTTTAAACGCCTTCTTGCATATTTCTGTATAAATTTTTCATACTGTACACGTTACACCCCAAGTTTGATTACATTGTGACCTGCGCACTTAGCCTGTACCCCGTGGGAGAACATTGGCCTGGCCATTTTAGCGATGGTCCCGATTGTCGCATCACCACATTATTTGCTTTGGCAACCTAGATCAGCGCGCTTCGCACCTAAGACTTATTTGATGAATCACCTAAGACAGGTCTGCCAGAGGGGTTTCACAGCAATTTCCCACGCCGTCTATGGGCGCCTGTTCCAGCCGTCTTGGACGGCTGAAATGGTCACGTGAATGTAGCTTCCATTCCTTTTGTACAGCGGCAAATGCATCGCCCATGCCAGATGCTTCAAAATATAAAATGTTATAACACTTCGAGTAGTACCATTCAATTTTATATACATCCATTTTACATCCATTGCCACAGTAGCTCTGTACCCTTCACAGGCTCATCCTCTTCACGCCCGTTTGCAAGCTGTCTACGTCGTCGACAACCTCTGTGTAGCCTATCTTACGCTTCACGGCGGAGGTCTCAGCTTCAAACTTGTGGACATGAGCCTGGTCTCTGGTTGTGAACGCTTTCTGAGCAGTGGGTCAGTCATGCTCATTTGGTTCCGTCGTCGGACCTAC